>VACF01002298.1:0-100106 GCA_006891605.1 Pleurozium schreberi
TTTAGGTTCGTAGAATCCCTTTGCCGTCACCTTTGAGTTCCGTCGGAGATGCATTAAAGTCATTGGCTATTCAACTAAGTCATACTGAAGTCATAATGTCCTATACAAGAGTCATGTTCAAGTCACATTCCATTTCTGAGAAGTTTGAGCCCTTCTGTGAAGTCAGTCGACTTCTTCAGGCAATGCAATTCTAATCTTAAATCAATGTCCTTATGAACTGTACAGGCGAATAGCAGACTTCTTTGCTATATTGGTACGGTGATGGCGCCACGACTGCCTCTCTCAGACAGTCGGAGGCAGCGACTGCATGACGATCGGATGTGGATTCGGGAGCGCCGACGTGCGACCCTGTGCAATATGACAAGAATGCACTGCCCATGCAATGAATGTCGAGGTCGAAGGAAGATATTACTTCGGAACGTAAGAGAGCATCTCATCAGACATGGCCGCCATCCAGGTTGTTGGACTTGGAGAGGAGATGGCGGCCGTGACTCTTCCGACGATGAGTGGGAACAACAGTTTTGGGCACCTGTCAAGCAAAGTGTACTTGTAGTGGACGCTGCCGTAGATACCCGGGGCATGGTCGACCAGGCAACACAAGACATGTGTAGTCCAGAATCTGCAGCAGAGAGGGCGCAACAAGAAGTCGCCGATGCTTTTGCAGCAGCGGATTCCATCCATGAGCGTGTAATGAAAGAGGGCGACGCCGAAGTTGGAGATGCGCAAAAGTGTGGCGAAATGAATGCGGAGGAAGAGAACTTTGATGCCACGGCTCTTGAGGAGGCAATGGAAGTACTGTATGACGGTGCACGATGCAGCAAGTTGGCAGCCACAGTGTTGCTCATGAACTTGTGCACTGTACATGGGGTGAGCAACAATTGTGCCAACGAACTCTTCAGCGTCCTCAACCAGCATATCCTCCCGGAGCAAAACACTTTGCCAAAGACGTACCATGCTGCAAAGACTCTCACCTCAAAGTTGGGTTTGTCTTACACTAGCATACATACCTGCGAGTGAGGATGTGTACTCTTCCGTGGTGAACACGAGAATGAACTCCGATGCCCAAAGTGCGGCGGCCGTCGTTACAGAGACGAAGAGCGGCGTTGCTTCCCCTTGAAGGTTCTAAGGCACTTTCCAATTATACCATGACTTCAGCGTATGTATCGAAGTCCAACAATTTCGAAGTTGATGCTTTGGCACTTTGAGAATTGGAGCGACCAAGATGGAGGGGACGGCCTTGTGAGGCACCCATGTGATTCAAAGGCGTGGAAGCATTTCCACGCAAACGTGGATCCGAGTTTTGGTAATGACCCRAGGAATGCTCACTTTGCGCTAGCAGCTGATGGAGTGAACTCATACAAGCAGAACAGGTCTCCGTGGTCCACGTGGCCAGTTGTGTTGTCGAACTATAATCTCCCCCCGTGGCTGAGCACAAAGAAGTTTTTCATTCTACTGGCCCTGTTGATTTCCGGGAGGGAATCCGTGACAGCTGAAATGTTCGATGTTTATTTGGAGCCCCTGGTGGACGAGCTACTAGAGCTATGGGCCGGAGTTCCGGCATATGACATTACAAAGGAACAGGGTCAGAGGTCCTTTCAACTTTGGGCCATGCTTCTGTGGACTATTCATGATTTTCCGGGTTACGGCACAGTAGGAGGATTTGCACACCAAGGCTACGCCACTTGCCCATGGTGTGGCAGTGATTTGGGGGCTGACCACTCTGTTGAGCTTGGAAAGTGCACGTATGGTGGAACAAGGCGCTAGTTGCCAGCGGACCACCCTTATAGATCCGCGGCCATGAAGGAGCACTTCAACGGCGAGATGGAAGATCGTCCTCCTCCGCGTGCTATTTCAATTGAGGAGCAGATGCAATATGCAGTGGAGTACGCGGCCTGGAAAGCAGCTAGAAACCAAGACGGAGCGGCAGGTGATCCGTCCAAAATACAAGACGTCAAGCGCCTTAGCATTCTGCACAGATTGCAGTATTGGAAGGTGAGTCTTTGTTAGTCCCCAACGTCATTTACCAGTCACAGTGCCACTACACTCAATCATTTTCTAGTTCTTTTGGAGTGGTTTTGAAGTCATATTGTAGTCGCACTGTAGCTTCACGACTTTAGTAAGACTGCTGAAAGGCTCCTTCATTGTATTGTATAGCCGGTGTTGTCTGAATCCCGGATTGCGATTCCTGAGCCCTTGTGATTTCTTACCCTGTGTGAACCACCATACTGGTTCACTTTTGAGAAAATAGAAAATTTAAACAGTATGTGCAAATTTGTAAGTTCGGAAGTGTTAGTACTCCGGATTACACTACAATTACCCATTAGGGAGTTTTCCATCACATAGGGGTAGGAACTTGGGAAGAGTAATATGAAATTTAGAAAGTGCAATTAGGAGAAAATAGAGAAGTGGTGTTTCAGTCACTCATGTACTTATGTGACTTTTTAATGACTTACTGAAGTCGCTCTGAAGTCGTTTTGTCGCTAACGGATTCCGCGTTTTGAACTCTTCACCAATCAGTGCCATGGTTGTCTTATTCTTTGCCCTGTAGATTCCTTGCAACGGCACATGACTGTGGATGTGGCTGTCTACAGAAAGTGGAAGGAAGAGCACTAGACGAATCCGTCCACGGCGCCACTAGCTGAGTGGATTGAGCAGTATGTGCTTAATTCTGAATTTGACTGGAGGAATGCTAAGGATCACGATCGTTTCTTCATGAGCAAGAAACCTTCACAGCGAGCAAGTCGTTATGCATGCATGACCGCATTTGGAAACCACTTCCGCGTCGAGGATGGCACAACCGCGCAACTTGTAAGCTACAACAGCGGTGTAGCATCCATGTTCGAAATGCCTGGAGGTTCTCAAAGCGAGTCCTCTATGAACTACGTCGGAGTGTTGAAGGATATATTGGAGCTAGATTACGGTGTATTGCATACGCGCATCATTCTCCTACGATGTGAATGGGTGAAACCACTGGACGCACGAGGCAACCCTACGTACGTGCGCAATGATGCTGGATTCCTTTTGGTCAATTTTCGCCATAAACTCCCGCGCATGGCGGAGCCATTCATCTTCCCAACTTAAGCGACACAGGTGTTTTTCTCCGATGCAGCTGACAGACCTGGATGGAAGGTGGTCTTACGTAAAGAAACTCGTTCCAAGCGTGAGGTACTGGACCGCACAGATGCCTTCATCACGACTACCATGGAGGCCGTAGGACTCATTGCGCCCCAAAGATTGCCAAGTAGAGGCTCAACCGCCAATCTTGTCAGAGCCCTCGAATTATCGGCTGAAGAGAACTTACTGGCGCAAGAGGAGTACTAGGTTTTTTATGGCCACGGTCCCTAGATGCCGTGGTCAGAAAGTGTTTCTGAGTCTAATTGATTGTGTCATGTAAAGCGTACATGCATGTAGGAATGCAATAGTACCTTAGATTGATGAAGTGCAAGATGTCTGCATGTTAATGCTCGGCGCTACAGTCATTACGTAGTTGAAGTCATGTACTAGACATAGTGGAGTTCTATCATAGACGGACGGAAGTCATTTTGAAGTCAGGTGAACTGCAGTTGCAGCGTCAATGTAGCGTCCTTCTGGGTACTTCTGCCCTTTATTGTTCAACAAGAAGACATTGGTCACTTATATTCGTGCATGATCAATACAATTCCAAGCGTTTTTACTTCGATGTCAACCACGTTTGTAAGCCCCCATTGCGGAAATGCAGAATGTGAACACTTCTGCCCCTTGGAAAGCCTTAAATCGGCTGTTCACCGTAAACACTGTAATGTTCACCAGAAAGTTGGGTTTGAGATCGACCGTGACCCTGCTACATCATTGTCTGATTAGGAAATTTATTTCATTATCACCCTAATGCACATTAGGGTGAATTTGAAGACTTGAACCGCACACCCTAAAACCCTTGAAATAATTCACTTAATTGACCTAGCACCCTGAACCCTACATCTTATGTGACTTGCATCCATTTGGACCCACCCTAAACCCAAAACAGGCATTCTCGTGACAGTATTGCATGCCCCCACCCCATGAATATGCAAGTAGAACATGCCAGTGTTTCTGAAGTCACAATTCAGTGACATACCCGGAACCGGCCTTACCCTGTCCTCCCGCCAAAAGGAGGGTCCGCCACTCATCTTTATCTTTTTCCCTGCGTAAAAGAAAATGACCTACCCGTGACTCCTTGTGAACATAGAAGTCGCTGCGTAGTCACTTCTAAGTGACTTGTAGTCGCACAAACTACATGCGCACTACTCATCCGCGACTCCGTTTGCTACAGTCGCGTTTTAGTCGTTCACGTGACGTCCTTTTCGATGGCGTGAACGGAACGCTGTGGATGAGCCGAGACCTCGTTCACTATTCATCCGGCAGTCACCTGAACACGACTCAAAAATGACTTCAACGCCATGAAGATCAGTCCCGCGGTGCAATTACGGAGGTGAAGTGACGTTGAAGTCGCAAAAGTCTTGCAGTCACGTTTTTGCAGTCGCAAGTAGCGCTGTTTTTTTGTAGTACTACCTCTGAGGAAAGCTTCTTCTCATCCGCACTCTGTCTTGCCTTCTTCTCTAACTGACGCTGGAGCGACTCGTTCTCCTTTGTCAGTTCCTCAACTTTGTCTTCCCATTTTTGGGATTCCTTTGACCAGAGTAGGTCCTCTACCTTCTCTCCGAGTTCTGACACGTCAATCCCTCCTAGTAGCCCACACACATTTCTGACTACTCTTCTCTCCATGTCAACCTTCTCTCGGATCCTCTCGAGATCCTCAATCACTCTCCCCAGGGAATCCCGTCCTTCCGTTTCCGGATCGGCGGACCGTCTCTCTTCGTCCTGGACTCCCTTCCCCTTTTCAGAGGCTGACATCCTCTCCAACTGCTTTCTCCTATCTGAGGATGACTTATTCTTTTCTGAAGACTCTCTCTCAGAATCCTCTTCCGTATCCTTTTCATCCTCATCTTCTGGTTTCCGGGGTGGAGTGAGATTCACCTTCACCATCGTGGCTGCAGATTTATATACTACCTTCTCCTCACTCCTCAAAGTCCCCAGATGTTGATACAAGTGAAAAATGAAAGGACCAATGGAGGTGGCCTTAGTGTTGCCTAATGCGTGGACCATCTTGCTCACTAGATTCCTAATGACTTTAGCCCAGCAGACTTTCCTCTCTCCGCTCAGTGCTCCAAAAATTGTATTGGCCCAAGTTACAGTAATCCGGTTTGGCCTTTCCGAATACAGAATGGGGACCAAATATTCTAACAACCTCTTCTCCCTCGAGTCCCTACAATCTGCTACTGCATAGCCATCCTTTGAGTTGGGAGGGTTCATGAATTTACCTTCCGCGTATTTGTCAGCCCATCCCCTGCACGCGGAAAGTCTTACGTCTTCTTCCACAACTCCATCATCCACTTGGTTGGAAGCGCTCGGACCGTCTTGATCCACTCGTTAGACTGCCTATCCATCAGCTCCCGAACCATGTTGTCGTCCCTCAAGCTCCAAGGTCGACTCAGAAATCCGCTGCACCCCAGCTGCCCCAGATCYGCGTCCAGTTGCTTCCTCTCCTTCTCATCCTTCGGAATCACCGGGTAGACAGTCTTGAACTTCAGATTTACAGAGCCGCTCCCCTCCGCCTTCCCCATAGCCCTCAGAGGTAGCGCTCACACTCCAGCCTTACTCTCCCTCAACTCAATTCTTCAGTAAACAAACAACTCAATTCCTCACGGCAGGAACCGGAAACAGAGAACACCTCCCTCCAAGCTCCAAACGCTCAGCTCCGCGCGCTCCAGCAAAATGGAAGACAAGAAATGAGAGTGTGGGGTGTAACCCCTCCCCTTTTCTTTCCCATTCCAGCCACTCACCGTTAGGGACTTAGGGTTAGCCGTTTTCTGGCCAGGTATCCGTTCCTGTGGAATTCCCGGAAAATCTGACCGTTGAACAGTCCTCCGTCACATCCTAGGAATCCGTTGGATCCAGGAAATGTCCAGCTGGATGCCGATACCGGTTCCGTTGGCTCTTGATATATCTCCAGATATATCTCCGTGATTTCTGCTAACTATATGCGGAATCCAGGATCCTCATCCGGTTCCGGTTTCCGGGCAGAATTAGGAAACTTTTTAGGAGTTTCCTTAACTAAATTATCTATTTAATTATACTACCCTAATGACTAAGTCTTAATGTTAGTAAAGTCCTAATATTCCATGCCTGGAACCAAAAAAAATATGTTAAGATTTGAATCCTCACCCGGATTTTATAGTAATACCCTCTCTCATCTATTTTCAGGTTCCCACACCAAGAGACGTCCACGCCGTCTAAGCGACGTAGACAGTCTGTGGACTCACTGGCCGTCCAAGGCGACGGCCAGTCGCCTGCGCGCTGTCGACAACCCACGGACGCACTGCCCGTCCACGAGACGGTCGGGCCGTCCAGTCGACGGAATGGCCATTCGTGTACCGCGTGCAGTCGACGGACTTCATCCACGCCGTCAACAACACCGTCAGCATTCAAGACGGACTCTGATGTGTCATGACATCCTGACGGAAAAAGCCCACGTTAGTGACGTCACGTTTGGATAGAATTCCTTGACTAAGTGGTACCTAGCACCACTTTTTGAATAAAATTCTTCATTGATTTCGGTTCAGCCTGTAGCATCCATGCATGACAATATTTTGTTTTGTAAATCTGTTAAGTAAATTCCTTAGATCTCAACAAACAATTTAAGGTAATTGCATCAAAAATTGTCCCAATGAGCATTAATTTTAGTATTATTTCCATTATTAAACTAACAAAATTCTTGTTGGGAGTCGAATGGATATTTCATATTTTCTGAACAAATTACAAATGAACTAAGAATTTTTCAGTATTTTGAAAACCATTTGAAAACAAACCTAGGTTTGAATGTTCAAATAATTTATATTTAACGCTTGAACAATTTTGAAAACATGTCACAATTAAGGTGTCAAGGTGTGTGATATAGAATCATGATTACCTATGATGCAACAACTATATTATAAATTACAAAGTGACACTAAGATGTACCATTAGATGTTTTTTCAGCCCTGGAAGAGCTTGTTTCGGGGCTGTTCCCTGAAACTGTTCACTGCACAGGGAACCAGCCACTGTTGGTCTGAAATTTTGAATTTCAAATTTTTTTTTTTTTTTTTTTTTCAGAAATCTTAGAAAGTTTAAAGAACTTGAAAACTGATTTTTTTTTTTTTAAAAATCAATTTTTTTTAAAAATAATTAAAAAATAATTAAAAATAATAATTAAATAGTATTATCCGACGTGGCAGTCTCTGTGCCACGTCAAACTACCTATGTGGCAGAGTTCCCAGAGTTCCCAATGTGTTCCCACAGTCGGGAACTCGCAGTCTTCTAGACGGGCCAAAAAACATCTAATGAATGTCACAATACAAGAGCCTAGAAGAGCTTAGTGCCGATTTTTGGTATAACTATTCACAATATTTTTTCACAACTTATTCATATAGTATGCATATAATAACATTGTACGGTAGGTACCTTCCAAATGTCAATGTGCTATAAACTGCAATCTATAATAAGCCCCCAAATGGTTTAAGTACATATTGAAAATTGTCAATGAGTGAGATATGGTGGCATCAAGTTAAATCATTGTTATTACTTGAGCACAAAGGTTGCAACGCCCACATAACATGAGGATTTAAGTCTTGGACAAGACTTTCCAGTACTAGTTGCTTTACAAGCTTTCATATTTTTTGAGTATTAATACACTTCTACTATGCATTACAAAAAGTTTGAACCTTGCAAGGGACTGCTACAGCCCCCCGTGGTGCCAATAAGAAAAAATTAAAATTAAAAATTAAAAATTAAAAAAAAAAAAATCTTTTAATTTTTAATTAAATTTAGAAAATAAAGTTTTTAAAAAAAAGGGTTAAGATGACGTGTCGATGACATGGTCGTACTAGTGCCACGTCAAATCCAATTTTTTTTAAATAATTTCTTTTTCTCTAATTACACCAGAACTCACAGCTCCTTCCAAGGTTCAAATTTTTTGTAATGGGCTTGTATTTTCTTGAATTAAAAAATTGATTGTGCATTTCTATTTTGGCTGTATATTTCTTCATTGTCTTGGTTTTTTTTTTACCTATTTGGCCTTTAAATTACCCACAACTCAAATTGTGATGATTTTGGGTGCACCCACTTTCAATAGTTTGTTGGAATCCTCTTTTACTTGCCAATAAGATTCAGTAAAWATATTTGTGTTTAATAATAATAAACATGCTCAATTGCTATTAGTATTGATTGAGCACATACCTTAACTCCTAAATGTTAAAGACCTTTTTTGAGCTTCTAAGAACTTGCTTTAAAGTGAACWAAAGGGCAACATTTTGGTATGTAGTATCAATTTTTTTTTAATTGTAACCGTACAAATTTAAACTAGACATGTTAGAGATCACATAGGAAAAGAAAACACAACAATATCATTTATGGATTGAAAGATTATAATGCTTGATTGTGAGGCTATTAGAATTGCAAAATTGATTTAAAGTCTTTCAATCCTCTTTTCACATGTCAAATCTAAAAATTTGGTCACCAAAAAAATACAAAATTAAAGGGCCTAAGTGCCTAACATGCATAACCCCAATCAATTTATGGCTTTTTAGAATCTATTCTACAATTTTTTTAAATGAAATTTCTAATGTGATTTTTTCTCCAAGATCTAGTGTATTTGAGGCTTGTTTCCAAGAGCCTTCAACACTACAAAAAGTCAAGCTTGCAATGAGCCCGGGGAATGCTGGTATACGTGCGTGGAGCGTGGAGCGATGAGCGTAGAGCATGGATTGACGAGCGGGGAGCGAAAAATTTGAAGAAATTTTGTTTGATGTCAGAAAAAGTGGGAGAAAATTTGGATGAAAATTAAAGAAGAAAAAGACAAAATTTTAGGAAAAAATTGAAATCATAAAAACATTGGATGAAATTCAGTAAGAAATAGTTAGATGGATAAGGGGACAAATGTCGTTGGAACAAGTGGATGTGAAAAATGGATGGAAATGGATGAAAAATATGGATGAAAAACTAGATGAAGGTCGATGAGAAAAATGGATGTAAAAATGGATGAAAAAGTAGATGACGTTGGATGAAAAAAATGGATGAAAAACTAGATGAAGGTGGATGAAACACATGCTTGAAGATGATAATGGAATGATGGATAAAAGGTTAGATTAGAAATGGTTTTAATTACAGTAAGGTCCATCCCTGTAAAAATATCTGGTCTTATTACAGAAGAGGTATGCTGCTAATACACCCGCAGAAAGATTATGTAGTAGATCCGATTAGACGAGGACAAACTTTTTGAAATTCCAATACTGGACAACATGTTTAATGCAATATTCAATTCATAGTCAAGTAATTGCATTGTAGTCCCGTAGTAGACCTTTACAAATCCAAATAAAAACCAATGCTCGGTGGCCCTTTCAGTCTCACCAATAACATAAAAGTATGGAAATGAATACAACATGGATTTATTATAAATGATAGAAAGAAGAATGTCTACACTACTGACAATCACCATCATTATCACAATCCGCTGCATCATCTACAAACTACAACATTCGTCTATCTCCACAAAATTGACAAAATCTAGATGGAGGAGGGGGTGCCCTTGCAAGGGCTTCTGCCACACCACGAGCATGAACAGGTAACACAAAAGGAGGAGATGGATTGTGCATTTCCATCTCCCATAGAGGTTGAAGAAACGGAGTCGATGTGGAACTTGTAGTTACCCTTGAGCTGCATAGATCCACAATATAATTAGGACCAATTGGAGGAGGATACAATGGAAAGCACCAATTCTTGTGAGAAATTCAATTTTGACAATTCCATGAAATAAAGAAAATGAAGACTCACGTACAGAATAAATTTGTAGCCTCGATCTCTAGTGCTTTGTCATTTGATTCGCCACTCAGCCCACTCTCATCAGAGGTATCGCCTTCGTCTGCCACACGTTGCTTTTTGGAGACGTGGTTGAATGTGTCCACAATCAACGGACGTAGAAGCGCATTGAAAATGAACGCATCCTCCTCGAAAGCCACTATATGACGTCCAGACCTCCGGCAAGCATGAATGGCAGCTCCTGTACAATCACTGAGTTAAAAATGATATCGTGACTCTAAAAGAATGGAAACAAATTATGAATTTTGAATTAGCTAAGAACTACAAACAATGGAAAAAAAATAAAAATTAGATAAAAATTGAAACAAACCTGTAGCATCCGAATAATCGAACACCATATCACCAGGACGCGAAAAAGACTCAATCAAAATCTGCATAAATCCGGGGTCTTTTTCTCACGAGCCTCGCCAAGAGACTACGCCATTCATGAGTTGGGAAGCCTTTGTCACACCATTGCGCAAGACGTCGTCTATATGGACTTGAATACCGGAATTCTCCAAACCAGGTTCCACGTGAATCTTGAAACGAGAAGGGCGGACATTAGGAAGATTTCTCACTAGCAGTTGAATGCCAAAACATAGCGTCTGCAATCACAGCAACCACGAGCTCCAAAGAATTAGTAATCGCTTGTAATGAACCGGACTTCAAATAAAAGATAACCTTAGTGTAAAAAAAAAAAGTGGAAGACTTTCTCTACCATTTGAGATGAATTCTAAGAGCTCGTTAAATGGAGGCAATTGATTCCCATCCACTTCCTGAACACTTTGAAGTGAAATACTTTGCAAAAGCCTTTCAACTGCGATTTCACTTGGGATGCATCGAAGTGGAAAATCAGAATAGCGCCATCATCGTGCAAGTGGCTGCTAGTAAAATCAAAGCTAGATTTTAGCAAATCTCCGGAAAGAATGTTCCATGAAGGAATAGATGATGCAGGTGAAGACACTCATGGGACCGGTAAGCCGTCGGGAATGTCCAAAATCATCAGATCAAAGGCACGAGATTGTGAAATGACGCCTTTGAAGGCCTTTTCTTTATCTGCCTTGTGCTGCAAGTAAAACATGAAGGCATAAGAAATTTGGAAATAAAAAAGTGATGAAATCATACTTCAACACATCAAATGAAATAGTTTACTCATATTGCAGCAGAAAACATATGACAACAAAGCTTTGAACAATATCATGATTCATAGAAATACAAAGGATATTCAAGCACAGATGTTAAAATACAAATGTGAATTAGGATCTAACATTTTCAAGGAAATCTTGGAGCTCACTCCATCCTGAAGGAAAAACTCCATGTTGGACACGATGAGCAAGAAGAGAGTGGAGAGAACCGTTGAAGATGAAGGCATCTTGTTCAGGAAGGTCTAGCGTATCTTCTACTACGACTTGTAGATGTGCCAAGGAGAGTCGGGACACACTGAGGTCAATGGCGGAGGCATCTCTCCTCCGATGACCTTGCGAAGGAGAGGCTCAGGAGGTTTGCGTGTCATCAACAATAGAAGCCCCAACAATGTGCAAAGATTTCAGTGCCTTACTAGTAGCCTTGATGCTTGCAACAGCCTCTGCAGCCCTGGCCTTCACATTGGCTACCAAGTCAGCCTTTGACGCTTTATGAGCCCTCTTCTGCTCATCAAGTACTCTCTTGACCTCAGCCCGCTCTGCAACTCACTAAATCTTCCGCTCCACCTTAGTTTTTTCTTTATCCGTGAGGTGAGATAGGTCAATAACATCATCAGCCTCGCAATTACTTTGGTTACCTAATGGAGGCTGAGAACTAGAGCCCCCCAATCCCTTTTCACGATGGTCGATAGTTTTCTTCATGGCATCTTCATCTGCCGGGCAGAAGTCACCGCCACAATCAATATACCAACCCCCGGATTTGAGATGTAGAGGCCCCCAAGAACGCACAGCCCCGGCAGAATACATGCATTGATCTAGACAGGTTTTATCAACCCACGTCGAGATGAATCTAGGAAGCTCATTCTCCTGAATTGCTCCTTTGGACAACAACTCAAACATAATATACCTGAAAAGACCACAAAGGAAAAATGAGAAGAAGAATAAGAGAAAGTGCTTTTGAATTTGAGTTGCAAAATGAAAGAGTGTGTGAATCAATTTATCTTACCTATATAGTACGCACTTCACAGTTCGTGAAGTATAGGTAACTGAACTAAATGCCTTGGTTCTGGAATACGCCTCCTTGCCTCGAAACAAAGTCGTGAAGCCGTACATCCATATGCGAATATACCATAACTCAACATACTGGGCGGGAGACATTGGTGTACTAGTGCAGTCATCCTAAACAATGAGGCTTTTTTCCTTCTGCATCCTCTCATATTCCGCAGTGACTGAATCCTCCAACTACAAGTACAATAAGATCATATTAAAAAACAAAACCTAGTACAAAATGTGACTGTCTTCATAATCAAAAAAAGACTATGTGATTGAATGACAAATAACAAGAAATGAGAGAATGCAAGTAGCACTTACAGATGCCCCAAAACAAGCCTTGTTTAACCACGATTCAAAATCCTTGTCTGTGAAGGGCTTGCTAGGAAAATGAACTCCTTGTCTTGTAAGGGCCCTGGAGTTCCACCAACGTAGGCATTGGAACTTAAAGGTTGTGGGTGCCGATGATGTTGCAAGAAGCTAGAGTTTGTCCAAAGTCATTTCGGGTTTGAAATTTCTGCTCCAGTGCAGAGTGACCTATACAAAGATATGAACCAATCCCCAAATCAGATGACAAAGAACACTGTATTCGAACTCTAAATATAGAAATGAAATAAATTTAAGGCGTTGCAAGTAATTGAAAGCATGATGATTACCTCAGCCAAGAAGTCGTCCCCTAGTGCAGGATGCGAAACTGCAAGCAGTTTTGAGAATTGTCCTTTGTAACTGTTTGTCTTTGATTTATCTGTAGACAACATGGCAGCTGTGATCTCTTCATCGGTCTTTCCTATAGTTGGATCCTCCTCTGATAATTCTTGGGCAGCCTCGTCAACAGCATCAGCGATTTCTTGCAGTGAAAGATAATTGCATTAATCAAACCACTATATTAATCATAGTACAAGTAAAGTAAACTTACTCATGTATACCAGGTAAAGTAAATTAGGCCAAAAATGAGAAACTCACCTGCCAAAGAAATAAAATGAACACTTCTGTAGTCAATGGATACCATGTTTTCCCTCTAGCTGGACTTTTCTAACACTTCTTGTATTCCTACTCAAAAAGAATATCCTTGAATGCCTCCAAGCTCTGTGTTCCAGTGGCGCGAATCTTGTGCAATATATGCACCAAATTTGTCTTCACGTGGTTGTTCTCTGTCGATTTGGTCAACAACAAAAGAGGTTATTAAAAATTCCAAGGTCAATTCAAGTAGAATAAAATATGGAAACCAGTTCATCAATGAAAACTTACTTGTTAATATCATGCATCGCATGCAGTAGAAGAGCCGTTCTCCCAGATGGATCTAGAACAATGCTGTCTACGAAATAATGCCAGGCTGGGTCGTCTTTGTGCAAACTATCAATGAACGCTGTCCAGGCTTGGAATCTATGATTCCCATCACAAATAAAAAACATTCTACCCACCAAATGCTTTAAGTTCTCATTCTCTTGAAGTCTCTCATCAAATTGATTACTCTCGTGTTTCCACAAAGGACTCATGTAATCCTTATCCTCAGGCGACAATTTGTGAATGACTCCCTTTTCATCGCAAATAGACACATCAAATGTACTCGATCCAAGTCTGTAACTATGCGTGAACGCTGCCTCTAGTCTCTTGATATCAGATTTAAGAGATGGCCGGATAATTAGCATATAAATCATGCGGCACAGCGGAATGAAGAAGCGGGACTCTTCCTTGGGAGATATTCTCATATCCTCAATGCAGTCAATGGAGTTCACCTTCTGCTTGAAACGCAACTCATCTTCGTTCCCCTTGCATTCTTCCGCAGCGTCAGAATCGAGATCAATGTCTTGAATCTCATCACATGGACCGGAGTATTGTCCTCCTCCATTGCCACCGGAACCTGTTATAAAATGCCAATAAAAGCTTTAGTGAAAGTGTATTGAGTTAAAGATTACAAGGCAGAATCACGTACATAATGAAATTGGATACAAAGTTCTTCAATAAACCTGACTATCTGAGTGCTCTCCAATTGTAGTGACTCCACGAGATCTCAGTACCGTGTCGGTCTGCTCCATATCTCTTGCACGCCTTGCTCCCGAGAAGTCTTGAAAATAAGAAATCAAAGGCAACAATAGAACAATTAGCAAGGCCACTCACCCTAGAAATTACTAAATTTGGAAATAAGAATAAGGTCTCTGCGAATTACAAAAGTTGTGTCAACTGCTTAGGCCATGATATGGGCATGTCGTCGGCACCGACTAAAGATTTTCTTTTGCCTTGTTTCAACTGTGATAGAAATAGCTCGAGGTATTGCAATTGAACCTCGGAGGAATTGCAACTGAACCTCTCCTGCCTAAGGAATCTTGTCGGCACCGACGAGACTCCAGGATGCCCTACCTTGTAGCTGTGGGAGAATACAGGAAGCGTCGTATTTAGAAAGCCGGAAGGATTAGGTCATTTTTGCCTTGAAGTTGCAACATCGCATGATACAAAAATTGAGGTTACCCTAATTTAAACATAGAAACTAGGATTGAGGTTACCCTAATCTCAACAAAGAAACCGAATCGAAAGATGAGAATTCCCTACGGTGTAGCTGCATTCGATTTCCAAAGCTACAAACGTGAATAACAATGACTGAACACGGAAGTGTGACCTGTGCCTGACAAGAATTGGCAGTTGAAATAGGAGACCCAGGGGAATAGCGTCGGCCCCAACAGCATCCCGTAGAGGACGTCATAGCAGCAGCACATTACAGTTGTGGATCTAAAAACGGGACGAACCTACTTGCACTAACAAAACTGCAACCACGCAACCCTCAAATCTAGAATCAAAGAAATGCTGAAATTTTTCATAGTGGTGAGGAAAAAAAAATCCCTTTTTTTACCGAAAATAGAGGAGGAAAAGAGCAATCCAATGGTGGCATCCAATGGTGGCATCCAATGTGCAATTGCATACCTCAATCAAAAGTTACAAGCGGCTGAAGTTCAAATTCCAAGCGGTAGGAATTGGAGGGAACCGAGAGTAATTCAAATCGAGGCGGGAGGCGGGAATCCACGAAATATACCCTCCCCCCCCTCCCGTGAAAAGAGCTCTTCTCTTCACTCCACTCCTCCAAGAAAACTAGGAGGCCAAAACTGACGTTGGCAGGGAAGGACACAAAGTGAACGGCAAGACTCAAAATCTGAAATTTCTAGGAAAGAACGCCAAAATTGAAGTTGGCAGGGAGGGGCACAACTTTGACGGAAAGACACAAAATCTGAAATTTCTAGGGAAGGAGGCCAAAACTAAAGTTGGCAGGGAAGGACACAATTTTGACAGCGGGACGTAAGTGCTCCAATACTATTTACAAGTAAATTGAAAAATATTGTTAGGGGTAAAAAGCAAAGAACAACTCTAATCATCAACCAACACTATTTACCAATTTTAGTGTAGCGATTTAGAATACAAAAGGGACTCGTATGACGAGAGTAACAGATGTTCCGTTGGATTTCTAAAATGCATATTTCCAAAATTTGGCGACTATTTTGACCAAAATCCTATCCCAAAAGACAAGTAACTATAGAGAATTCTAGCTCTCGTAGCTGCAAAAAATAAAGTGTTGTCGTGTAGAAAGGAGCGCGCTTTAGGAATACGCGAAGTATCTGGCTGCAACTGGAAATAGTTTGCTAAAGAGTTCAGTCAAGTCTTCAATCTTCAATCTTCAAACTTCAAGCACGTCCCCATTGGCCTATCCTGTGGTGGCTGTAAAAGGCCAAGGTAAGGGTGTGTAATAAGAAACAAGCTTACGGATAGGTAAAACGGGACAGCAAAACACGAGTTGCCGTCCGGATGATGGGATCCTAAATTTCAAACCCACGGTGACCAGGAGGCGCCTTTCACCAGTAGGAACAACATAAAAGATCAACCATGAGGGCCATCAACCCCACTTTGTCGCCACAAACATAAAACGGAGCGCTTACTGGATAACCACGGCTCGCAACAGGTTTACAATGCAGAAATCAAAATTGCAACTAGCTTCCAAAACTGGCTGAGAATAACAAATAAAACAACTCTGTCGAACCACAAGCCACAACACACACACCTCCTCCAAAAGTCTTCAAATCTCCAAAGTCTTGAAGTCTTGGAGTCTTCCTTTACCCAAGAACTACAAGAAACCCCAACTAGTTTCAAAAGAAACTATTGTAAATGACAGCTGCCTTCAAACTAGTACCACAGATGTTCTACAAGGCCAAATGCTAAGCGCTATAGCATTTTGAAAAGCTAATAAGATAATCTAACATCCCTCTAAATCTCAAATCAATACAATATATTGTCCAAATGTTATGGACAATCAAAGTCTCGGCCTTTTCAATTGAAAGGCAACAGACCTCTCCTATCTCAAACTCTTATATCTCCTTCAAATTTCTTCCAATTTCCAAGTTTTATAACTTTTTAAGAAGCTATTCTCACAAACTAACTCTCCCTCAAGTTTCAAATCATTCTAAACTATTGTCCAAAAACTATAGACAAGCAAAGTCTCGGCCTTCTCAATTGAAAGGCAACAGACTCCTTATCATTCAACAACTCATAACTTTTAATTTATAATTTCAAATGCTTCGATTTTTGTGTCTATAGAAAGCTAAGAAAAACTTCTCTAATGCCTGAAAGTTTCAAAGAAAGAAGATAAAACACAAACTGTGATAGTCGCCAGAATCTCCGCTCCTCTTTGATGGGTGGCAGCAGACCCTCCTCCACTCACATGCTTATAACTCCTCCCTTACAACTCCAAATCAAGCAAAAGAGATGTTCAAATAAGCGCAATTTTATAAGAAAAAACCCCTCAAATTTTCATTATCAAATTCTTCGCACAACAAGAGTTTTCACTAATCAAAGTTTCGTCTCTCTCCACACATTCTCCAAAAACACCCCAAAAAAAATACAACTCTCTCCTTCTCCACATAAATTCCTTCATTCTCACATAAAAAATCCCAACAAAAAAAACTCCCTTTCAACAATGATCCCATTGGGAGGAGGAAGAACATCCTTATCAAGCCTCTAGATCCCTAAGATAAGTAGGACTTGTTCCTATCCACCACACATGGGCCTTCAAACAAACATTGGTCCAAGGAAAAACAACTACGTAGTAAACTACTTCTAAACTCTCACTCTTTTACTTTTTAACACACACATATCATCAAAACTTAAATGTCATACTAAACTCCTTCATCCAGTGGAGGTAAAAACTGAAGTCCATGAAGAGTACCATTCTACATCCAGTGACTCCATAAAAACCCTCCAGTTCAATATTTTGCAATCGAACTCCAAATCCAAACCCAAATTCTAAAACTCACAGGAATACGTCGAACTGATGAAGTTTTTCCTCCAAATCAAGAATCTATTCAAACGTATAATATACACACGTTTTAAATACTGTAAGTATTTACAATACGACAGCATTCCCATACAGTCAGCACCGACGACATGAATGTACCTCTGGCCGCGCAGTTGCGATAGCTTCCGCTATCCGACCCTGCAAAGACTTCCGTCCTTGCAAACGACCTCCGACGATTGTACACCATTTTTGGTTCTAGTCAACGAGTACTGAACTAAGCTCCGTGGATGCAGTTTAAAATTGGCTCCCGTCCGTGAGAGCCCATTCAATCAGCAACCCAAACCAGAGATCAAAGCAGCAACCTCATGGAGCGGTGACACAAGCTAGAGGGGAGAAATGAACCCTAACAAACGGCGACCTAAACCAGAGAAGACAAAGGACGCCCAAGAGAGCGTAAAGCGTGACCACAACGGGATCCTAAAACCTTAACAAAGTTTCCACGGATCAACAAAGACTGCGGCAACCCAAGCTAGCGACAGGGGAGCGGAAGTATGCCAACGACATGAAAGAAAGCCAAATGCATGGGAGCCGGCTGAAGTCCACTCCAGGAGAGCCGACTGAAATCTCCGCAAAGAGGGACGACAAAGAAAACGGGTAGCGATAGATAGAACAGCAGTCTCACATAGCCGTTGTTTTTCCATGAAATCATGTAAGTAAACCGTAGTTCGTAATGCCTTACCTCTTCAGGGATTCGAAGTCTTGGCGGAGTTGGCGCAAGGGTCTGTCCGCTCTCCTCCGCATGCGTTACAGCAAAGCCTCGCCTTCTCAATGATAGACCATTATCAAAGCCATCAACCTCTTGGATCTCAGAAACTACCGGTAAGACCGACTCTGATGGAGAATTATTTGTTGGAGACAATCCTACTGCTTGCATTACTTCAACTCCTGTAAACAACACCTTGGGAACACAAAGCAAGTCTCTTGGGCTTCTTGCTTTACGAAATCGCTGATCCCTAGATCTTTGAAGTGCTTTCTTCGTGGAATACTTTGTATTGGACTTCCTCCTCCGCTGCGGTCTTTCAAGTACAGGGGAACTACTTTCAACTCTAGACATTTGTGCAGCATGTTGATCTACCTATCCCTGAAGTGAGAATTAGGCATACGAGACAAGCACATATATATGTTATGCACTCTACACGTGTCTTTTGTTTAAATGTTCCTAAGCTAGTCACGACCGACGAGGTAATTGATGTTCTTCAAGGCGTCTCTACATATGCAATATTTTAATTTCAAAAGTGAACTTCCTCTGTGAGAATCTTAACAGATCTCCATATTAATGATACAACACAATTTTTCAGGATTTGACGGTACTTGAATAGTTCGCATTCCTTTCCAGATGTACCATATAAATGTTTTCCTAACTTATTCAGGTCCTAATATTACAATTAATGGCAATGTCTAAATATTGCGCTGTACGAGCCTACGAGGGTTGCGTTTATGGCCCGTCAAAATAGGTATCCGCGTCAATCACAAAATGTAAGGTACTCAAATTAAGTGCTAACCTTTTTATTTCATTAGTATGTTTGCTTGCAAACAGATTTTTGTCTTACACTGAACCGTTGCAGATATTAGATAGATCAGTATTATAGTTTCCAATTTTTTAGCAAGCTCTCTCCAAATATTCTAGCAAGCTCTTTCTGGATATTTACATATTCTAGATTTTCACAGTCTACCCATTTATTATATTCTAGTATGGAAATTGCAACTTCAACAATGCGCATATTGCAGTTGTTCTACATTCTGATCACCACTTCATATAACACATGCGGGATACAATAGTCCATATTTTATACACTCAAACCTTTTGAAATTGACGGCTTCCAGTTTCATTATAACATGCTTTTTTGACTAGACTACGATTATTGTAAATTTTCGAGTCCTCTGCCAGAACTCCATACTCTTACTTATCATAAATTATGTTAACTAGGTCTCCATCCTACTGGTGCTCTAATTGTATTGTGTGATGTTGCAATTGTGACATTATTCTGACCCTTAATGGATCCACCTATTCTTCGACGGGTAACAAACTAGTCTATCGTCTATTTGATTCAATCATCTTGCGTCCGCCTTCGTAGTCTATATAAGTGCTTTATCTTTAGGTATTGCATTTTTTTGGTGCCTCACTGTTTGTATCGTAGTGTAATATTCATGATACGGTCGCCTTCATTGCACTCATTTTCTTCAAGAATTGGAGTTCAATGGCACTAGTGAGGGCAGATGGTAATTCCGTTCCTATCATGTTTTCAATTGGAGAGAAGGGCTACAGAATTGTCAGTGTGTTCCACGATTTGAGTATTAGATTCGGTCTTCTAGAAAACACGTTGCATATTGATGAGGAGATATTTGATAGTATTAGCGGAGAATTGACTCATACGCTTGGTCAAGATCATGTACCAGGGAACTCAAAAGAATGGCATTTGAGGCCCGGCAAGTATCTGGCTTATGGATTAGCTGATCGATTCGTGGCGGAATTAAGCCAAGGGGGCACCGGGAGAGTGTCATCTACCTCCACTCCTCACACGCCTCTTCACGTAGGCGTAAAAATAGAGTCGGGTTGTGAAGTCGTTATCCTTGAAAGCGAYGACTYGGAYGACTYGTCGCCGCCTCACAAGATCATTAAGCGCACGCTTCCGCCTTTCCATGGCGTACATCCTACATCAAATATTGCAACTCCGTCGCAGGGGACTGCATGCTCTGCAATGGGCGGTGTCTCCATCATTACATGTCTCCAGAAGTTGAAGACTACGAAAGGATCACGGAATCCATTCAAGAAACTGGACTACAATTCAATTGCAATTCACCAGGTGAATTATGTTCCACCCGTTTTCAATGGTGATGTTATTTTTGAGCTGCCTCCTTTAGATATCTCGGGTTCAATATTCCAATCAAAACTTATGAGTGGAATGGACAAACGATGTGACGGACATGTTTGGTCAAACACTAACACTACTAACATCAAAAACGAAGATGGCCTTACATTCAGATTGTTAACTTCTGTTGGCCACCTTTGATGCGATAATGCATTATGTGACTATCTTACTCGCGTGCATCGTATAGCGGCTGTCAATGAGACAAAATGGGAAGGATGTTCTCCTGCGCCTTTTCTTCCTAGTCACACACACCCTTCTAGTTCCACCATCATTTGCGAGATTTGTATGATGGCTCCTACTTGTGTTGCCTCGTGTCCTGCGAAGATTTACTACGTTGTCGAGAAGTCGCATATGCGACGCGCTTGTGCACACTTTGGATTGCACAACCATCCTGTTAAAGATGGCAACTGTCGCTCTTCCAAAGAGCGCATTAGGTCTTTAATACCAGATCAAGTAGAGAGGAATCCTACCGGGACGAGTTCCTCTCTTGTTTTGGAGGCAAGCAAAGAACTCCTTGGAGAGATGCTTCTTCGACCAGAGGGGGSCCCTCCCTCAAGCTTTGGACTTGYAGAACTGAAGCCTTTAATYGAGAAATGTAAGACAATGAGTTCCCCGAGCATTCGAAATGAAGTTACATCTTTCAAGTCTTTCAGACGGTTTGGTGTCATGGACAGCATTACAAAGCTGCGTGGATGCAGCAACTGGGCATTCCTCCAGGAAAACAAGTTTCCCGGTTAGGGGTCCGAATCGGACACAGTGTTCGTTTTCAAAATGTCGGAGGTTGGACCAGCAAGTGGTGTTAATTTAGTATCAAGAATGCAGGCAGGTGGTGACCTAGAAGACGCATGGATGATGTTTGATCATGTGAAAAGAGTGAAGCAGTGGACCACACTTGCCTGTCATGTATATGATCCTATTTATTGTCGTGTTATGACCATAGCGGTTTGTAACATGCAATCCGAGGACACGGTTGCTCAAGTGGGTTTTTGGAAAAACTAAAATGCAGTCATGGGGAGGCATGGCATTCTGTTGCCTTCCTTCAAAGGCTTCATGGCAAATTGTGCACAAGCCAACTGGAATGCCGTCAGAATTGTCTATGGTAGTGGTGACCCGTCCCAGCCAATGGAGAATCGAGAACGAACATGCCTTTTCCACTGGACGCAATCCATGGAAAAGCACACAAGCTGATATTCGACCTAACCTCCAAGAACAAAACCTAATGCTATGTAAGCAATATTTATAAAGATGCTTCAACTTTGACGCAATCAGATATTCATTTTCAAGCCATTCGGACATGGTAGCATTCCTCGGGAGCGACCACCGAGGATGGGCTTCGCCAATTGGAGTTATGGCTTGCATTTTGGCACTTCCGATATAGACAATGGGGTGGTTTCAACCAAATTGTAAGTCCCCCATACCCTAAGGCATTTCATTTCTTCACCTGAACTCATTTTCATTGTAGGTTGTACCACTACTTCGATGTGCATTGTATCTATTGNGCTCCCTGAAATATGTACTTTAATGATTCGTGACAACGCCCTTGCAGGACCTATCCGCCACTGAAATTGCAGAGATGCCTTCTTGCAATTTGGCGAAGACTGTCCACAACAAATGATTGCAGCAGTCTGGAAATCGGGGAAATGATTTGTACGTTGCCACGGTTGATGACTACGTGAGGGCTTTCATGCAAATGGTAAGATATTATCATTTTCTAAAAGGTGAGAACCCTGGAACAGGACCTGGAAAAACAGAATTGATGCTTCGAGTTGCGTAAAGGTATGCCCAACGAACTAGGAATCCCAAAGGTCTCAATGAAGGAATGGCAAGTGTACCAGGTGGCGGTGCTTACTACATGCGAGATCCACACTTCGAAGGAAAAGAGGTTTTTGGATCACAAAAAAGGAGTTTGAACCTGCCACTTGGCTCTCAACATGACTCGCACTGCCYAGACAAAGTCAACTTTTCCCGACCTCAATTTACCAGAGCAAGTGTACATGCTTCTAACATGGATACTATACTCGAAGAACATTCAGTTGATTATGCTGAAATTGAGACAGACTTACATGCGCCCAGTATACCCATTACGACGACCAACACATCAAGGCCCATTTGAGTGACAAGCGTGCAAGAAAGTGCCTGCGACGAATCCAAATGGCATATTGCCCGACTTCCAAAGACATCCGCTAAAGCTTGTTTTGCGTTGCAGGCCATCACTCGGAAGAAGTATACCGCAAAAATTGTCCAAGGGAACAAAGGAACTGCAGCTCCAACATATTTCGGGAGCATGGACAATTATAGGAAAAATAGAGAAGATGGATTTTTTTTCTGCAATGAAGACATTGAGCGGTGCGTGAAGGAGATGAAGAGAAAGTGTGTTTTCTCGAGGCCTAAGGTACCCTGCATTTGGCCTGTGACGTTGGGGACTAATTTGACACCTGTTGAGATTTCTCAACTATAGACAACTGGGTTCTGTCTGCCTCAAAGTCTTGAAATTTCCCCGCGTAGGCTTTTTGGACTATAGGATGTACAGTCTCCCATTTCAGATTTTCTTGTTCCTGATTTCCCTGATGAACACCCAAGTACGCGATCAGGTCGGAAAATTCGCAGGAATCCTCATGCGCCGACTATAAAACAAGCAAACAATAGTGCATCGGCACTTACATTGGACGGTGTTATTCGTCAGGTAACACAGGTGCCACATCCCGGTTTTGGATGCATTGTGACAATTCATTCTGGTGTAGTGCCAAATTCTCAACAGTATGTGATCATTTTGGGCTCATTTCCAGAGTGCTCTTGCCCATATTTCAAGAAAATGTCGACAAAGGCTTTAGGGAAATGAGGGCAGTGGGCCAACTGCAAGCACTTATATTACCTCTTTGTTGTTATATGTCACTTCAATATAGAGGTGGATGCTTGGATGCATGCTCCTAGCCTTAGCTTCAATGAGGTTAAACGTATACTTGAGAGCGGGATTTTGCTTAAGTAATGCGTTCATTGCGTTGTAGTAACAAACGGTGAAATGTTCACTGATTTTAGATCTACGAAACCTCTTGCTGTATTCCACTAACTTTATTAAATGTAGTGAAATTTTCCTCAAAAAAATCTAAATTTTTTGTGAAGTAGAGAAGACATGTAATATCATCTCTGAAAAATAAACATAAAATTTTTCACACATATCTATTTCCAAAATGGTAACAAATGGAGTGATGAGCACCAAGGCTCTGAATCAGTGATTATAGGTCCGTCCTTTAGGGGTTAATCAGTACATTGGCAACTGCTGTAAGCATCCCGGAGAAGGAGGCGGATTCCATCCCCACGGTCAAAGGCGGAGACGGGATTGATTCCTTCCTAACGGTCGTAGACCCAACTACCCCAAGGCCGTGCTATTGGCTGGTCGTCTCCTCCGATCCGCTCGGCCTTGCATTCTCGATTCCCCATTCACTTTGCATCCCCTTTGCATCCTTTTGCATCTTTGAGCATCGTATGTCCCGGAGCCTCATCTAAATTGGCAGCAAGGAGACTGCTTTCTTAGCTAAGAAAGTTTTTTCTTCTTCCTCTTTGCCAACAGATTGTTCAGCAATGGCGTTGGCTGCTTGCCGAGTGGCACACTCCACCATCGCTGCTGCTTCCTCTGCTGCTGCAGCTGCCAAGCCGTCGTCCATTGTTGCTCGCCCTCAATTCTCCGGGCTGCGTCGCCTCGACATCGGAAGCTTCAGCAATGAGTTCACTGCGCTCTCGCAGAAGGTGCTGGTCACGGCCTTCAATTTGAAGTTTTTTTAAGAATTGAAGCATTGGTTAGGGTTTGGTGTTTAGGGTTTGAATCTTCCTTAAACTCATCAGCTGAGGTCCCAAATTATTCATTAAGACAAAGTTTAAAATTGTGCCAAGTGTGCAGGGTATTGTAGAATCTCATTTTTGAGAAGGTCGAAGTTGAGAGAGTGTACTCCAGTGTTTTTTTGAAGTTTTGGGGATCGTGACTGGGAATCGACGGTGTTGTGAGTTAAGCTTTGTTGTGATATGTGCAGAGTGCGGTGAGGGGTCACCGTGGAGTGGTGACAATGTCAGGAACGGGCAAGTTCTTCGTGGGCGGCAACTGGAAGTGCAATGGCACCACGGACTCCATCGCGAAGTTGGTCTCGGATCTCAACAGCGCGAACCTGGAGGACGATGTGGACATTGTTGTCTCCCCTCCATACCTCTACATCAGCCAGGTGATCGGATCGCTGACGAAGCGGATCGAAGTCGCTGGGCAGAACTCGTGGACTGGGAAAGGCGGAGCTTACACAGGCGAGATCAGTGCGGAGCAGTTGGTGGACGCCGGGGTGAAGTGGGTGATTCAGGGCCACTCCGAGCGCCGACACGTGATCGGCGAGACCAATGCCATGATCGGCCAGAAGAGCGCGTACGCCCTCTCGCAGGGCCTCGCCGTGATCGCTTGCGTCGGGGAGAAGCTCGAGGATCGCGAAGCTAATCACACAACTGACGTTGTCTTCGAGCAGTTGCAAGCGTTCGCCGACGCCGTCTCGGACTGGTCGAACATCGTGGTGGCGTACGAGCCTGTCTGGGCGATTGGAACCGGAAAAGTGGCTTCTCCGCAGCAGGCGCAGGAGGTGCACGCTGCCATCCGTCAGTGGCTGAAGGAGAAGATTTCCCCGGAGGTATCTTCCAAGACTCGCATTATCTATGGTGGCTCGGTGAACGGGGCCAACAGCGCGGAGCTCGCCACTCAAGAAGACATTGATGGATTTCTYGTCGGAGGCGCTGCATTGAAGGGCCCCGAGTTCGCCACCATTTGCAATGCAGTCACTGCGAAGAAGGTCGCGGCATAAGCTCCAATTTTTGTGTGGTTATCATAGCCGAATCGCTCATTTTTTTTATCACTGTTTTTTTCGTATTAGGTCAGTGACTTTATTGGACTGTGCCTGAGGTTGTCTTATTTGCCAATGTCCTCTTGAGTTGCTTCGGTCCGCTATTTGAGCTGTTGAGTCTGCATTGTTCGACGTGGTTGCCGGACTTGCCCAATAAAACAATGAGACCCGTTTTTTTGTACAAGAGGATCAAGCAGTTGTTTGTGCAATGTGTCTATTCTATAGAGATCTCTGTTTTGGGTTCACTAGTACTTAATGTCTTGAGCCTGAAACTCCATGAAGCTTTCTTAGACTGCCACTAGTCATCGGCAACGGAGGCCTGTCTCCTTCACTGTTTTTAGCACTTTGTCCAAGGGCCGGGGTGCGAAGATTTTCTAGCAGCTGTCGTGTTATTTCGGATCCGAATTGATTGCATATCCTAGTACACAAATCCTACAAAGCTAATAGTTTCTACGTCTTGGTGCAGGCATGAACTTCATAGCATGGTCTTACAATGGTTGTATAGGTGTATTGCCTGTCTGGTTACGTTCTGGTGGTCTATCAGCTTCAGTTCCACGCCTTTGGGACTTACTGTACTGTACAGTATGTAGACAGGGTTAGTCTGGATATAGATGTAATATGTTGCGAAAAGCAAGCATGTTGACACTTTATTTTACCGAATGTGGTTGATGTCACTACATGGTGAGATTGTCAACACCCTTGCGCATTAAGTATTGGTAATGTGGCGTCTACACTTTCAGTTGCAGTACTTGGAATGTAATTAAATCAATGTGCACATCTGAAGACGTGCAGGTTCCTATTTTGACAGGCTGACTACTGGTTGAGTACAATATTAGAAGTGATGTGCCTCGGTGGCTTGGCGAAGCGCCGAGTTGTACTTTTACAGTACCATACTGGATTCTTCATTTTACCCTAGAGTGCAAYTACATCAGTGTTGGTATAGAAACAACATATTTTCACACTTTCAGTTAGGGGCAATTGTTKAAACATAGTTGGTATTTCGATCCCTCAACTTCCCCCGAAACTCTTGAGCTTTGATCCGCTTTGCCTCGTTTTAATACATGACTTTGTGCAATTCATATGTAACTCTAGGGCTACCGAATTCTGCTGTAAACAGCATCATGTTGCCTTCTCTTTGAGTCTGGCAACGCAGAGGCAACACGGTTCAAGTCATACACTCAGCCAATAACTAAGGTACAGTATCTCCCTACGGAAGTCCCTGATGAGAATTGCTTTGGGGTTTCTCCTGAGACATTTCTCTTGCTCCTCCAGAGGAGCACCTTGATCTTGGACTTAGACTTCCACAGCGTTGTGGGGCATCCAGTGGCTCATGCGCAGGAGCTTGAGCCATGGTTATGTCCCACTTCTCAACAGTACGGTACATCCTGAGATCCAACACCCCAACCAGGCACCCATGTTATACAGGGGAAAAAATGCTYAGTGTTCAAATTAACCCCTAAATGCCCAAGTCCTCTATTGAGCTTTTAAGAATTTGCTCTAAATTGAACAAAAGCCCAAAATTTTGGTAAGTTGTACCAATTTTTTCTAAATTATAACCATACAAACTAGACATGTTAGAGATCACGCAAGAAAAGAAAACACAACAGTACCACTTATGGATTGAAAGATTATAATGTTTGATCATGAAGGTGTCAAAACTTTGAAAGTGATTTGAAGTCTTTCAATCCTCTTTTCACATGTCAAATCTAAATATTTGGTCACAAAAAAATATGAGGTTGAAGGGTCTAACATGCATAACCCCAATAAATTTATGGCTTTTCAAAATCTACTCTACAATTTCTTAAAATGAATTTGTACTATGACTCATTCTCCAAGATCTAGTGTATTTGAGGCTCATTTTCAAGAGCCCTCAACACTATAGAAACTCATGATTGCAATGCAMCCCCTTGCACAAAATATTGAATAGAAAAGTCATAAACAATCATTTTCAAAATTGGATTTTTGATGCTAAAACTAGACTTTAGAAAGAATTTTTCAAAAATATAAACAACTGAAAATAAAAACCTAGTTATATTGCATTTAACTTCAAAGTATTGTGGACACCAAGATTTGGTGCCTCGGACATTTAGAGGGTAAAGAAGAAAAGGTGTGCACAATCAACCGTAATATTCCATTCAAAGTAATAACAAGTGAATTAGAGCCTTCTAATGAGTCAATAATTCTTAGGCACTTCCATTGTCTTTTGCTTTCCGTTTTGACCACTCTAAAGCACAATCTCTCTTATACAACAAACCTTGACATAAAACAAAACCCTAACACACAAGGTAGATAGTTGTTTAGGGTTTGGAGGTCAAAAAAAGGGTTTAGGTAAATGCGGCCACCTTAAATGAAAATAGAAACAACCATTCAAAAATTCTAAGAACAACTTGGATGAAATTGGATGAACAACTTATTTATATTCTAAAAGTGCCCATTTTTCATGTATTATTTTTTGTGTTGCTTAGTGTTTTTTTTCAATTTGATCAATTATTAAGAGTAGAATTGCAAGCTGCTAGAAAACTATGATATTGTTTCCAAAACAACCCTCCCCTTTCGAGTTACTAGACATAACCTCAATATTTGGATCTTATTCAATCATGCTCAATCAAGGCTCTACAACATAATGCTAAATAGTCCGTGTTTTATAAAATAATGTCCTTTTGAAGGAAACATTATTTTCTAAACACCCTCCTCATAGGTACTTCATTCAATCATGCTCAATTAAGGCTCTACAACATAAACAATCCATAATTTTTTGTAAAATAAAGTCTCTAAGAAGAAAAAATTATTCTATATAATGCCCATTTTTGTAAGCAAACACAAAATCTCTTTTTCAAAATCCTCATTATCCCCAAAAATTTGCACTAAAATGACTAACAATTCTCTTTGATGTGGTTAACACTAAAATGCTAGGGAGGACAAAAAAATGTCCAATGGATGATTTCCAAAGAAGATATAGAGACAAACAATACACCAATTCATCCAAGAATTTCATCATTTTTGATTGACTACCTCACTTACAGACCTTGGTCTTCCAAGGTTAACCATAAAACGGTGCAAAAATTATAAAATGTTTGTTTATGGCATTTCAGGGCTACTAAACAAACAAACATACACCTATTCATCCAGTAATAAAAATTTGACAATGTAGAGCAACCCATTGCAATTAGAAAATTCCATTGTGGGGGTGATTGCAAGAAACACTTCACGTTTTTGTCTCAAAAACGCAGTTTTTGGCCACAGTACTAGCAATACTCAATTGTACTACTGGAACTATGTGTCAATGGCGCGCCTATCAATGTACACCGTTGATTTTGGGCGCCTGCAGATCTACGCCATTGATTTAGTCCTATACAGTACTATGTAGTCCTATATAGTGCTATGGAGTACTACACAAGCCACTAGGAGCAGAAAATAGCAAAAAAGGGGTATGTAGACCTTTTCATTTTTAATAATTCAAAAAAAATTCAAAAAATTATTCAAAAAATCCATTTTGCTAGAGAAGATTAAGCTTGCATTGCACTAAAAAATCATGTAGGAAATTTTTTCCCTCTTCATAGCCTTTGCGCAAAGGAGGGTCACTTTGACCCCATATGTGCAATTGACATATTGCTATTTTCATAAAAACTCATCATGAGTCCTTTCAATGTTAATAGACCTCCAACATATCCAATTTGTGGCTTCTAATTCACATTTTTGGGTCAAAAATAGGACTAAAAACCCCCAAAATGGCCAAGGTAGACACCCAATCGGGGGCAGATTAAAAGTAGAAAACTAATTTTGAAAATTTTGAAAAAAATTACACAATGTCTGTAACTACCATATGTACCTTAATTTCAAGTTTCATCCTAAATGGACAAAAAATGCAAAAGTTATGAGCAAAAAAAACCCTGTGCAAGGGCAAGGGGACAAAAAAAAGGACAAGTGTTTCTTGCAATCACCCTGTGGACACCTAGGAAATGACTCCATTATGATTTTTTTCAATAAATGAGATTTGGGCAAAAATCACTGTTCTATTTAACATTCTAACAATAATGGAGTGATTAGTTCAATAAGAATTGTTCTAACTTTTAATTGTAATTTCATTGTAGGATTGTAGGAAGTGATTTTTGCATACCTTTCACTTTAGAAATTATTGTGATTGCTTTAGATGGGTATTATGGATACAAATTTTGTTGGTTCTAAGAAGTTTGCTATTATGTGAGCTTAGGAGTGTGAGCCCATGAGCCAAGAAGGCTATGCACCTATGTTATAGGTGTCTATATATTATAAAAACCTTCCATGATTATAGTGTAACTATGTTATAGATACCTATGTTACAAGCGTTTATATTATAAGCACCTTTAATGGTTGTATAATATGTTTTTATACATATGCTCACATCTCAAGTGCTCACATATTCATGCTCACACACTAATATTGTTGGTTCAATTTGCTCTCATTGTTACTCACACTTGCCTTTATGTGAGAATTTTTTTTAAATTTCAACAATGACACGAGGGCAAACTCCTAATTCTGACCACAAAGGGCTGTTTTTACCTTTAGTATTTGGCTGCCTCAGTGACAAATTTTAGGGTTTAACGGGGCACCATTCTAGACTTACTGTGAAGTGTCGTGCTTGCTAGTTCCGGGCCTGGACTCCTGATCCCGCCCACGGGTTCGCGAATTGGAACGCTGGTTGGACCGGCTCATACTTGCTTCGCCATCGCCATTGCCATCGCCATTGCCATCGCCACCATACTCTTCTTCCTCGTCGTCACTGTTCTTCTTCTTCTCTTTGGGTGGTACGCTGCGACAAGGCCTCTTGTAGGAAGAGATCGAGGCGTCGTCCTCCCCCCCCGCCTCCGCCAAAGACGACGACTCCTGCGAACGTCGTKGGCGCCTCGCACTCAGCCGGGGTCGTCCTCGTTTTCGCCGCCGGGTKGTGTACGAGCGTCGGGACTTTCGCCTGGGAGTGTATCGTTTCGGCTGGTACGCCCTCTGGCTTTGCGCTCTCTTCCGTTTCTGCACACAACATCCCCGGAACCCTGTCAGTCAGCTCTTGGAGGAACACCCCTGGGAAAACGATTAGGGTTAGCTCATAGTATCAAATGCAACGCTGCGYATGACGCTCTTTAGCTGCAGGAGCATTGCACTGTTTCAATTTTTACAGAAGCTCAGAGTTCTGTCATTCAGCTTGGAGTAACAGACCCGGTGAACGATTGCYTCTCTCTTTTGCGGTTTTTAGGGTGAGCCCGAATTTCAAATTCCACGATGAGCATGATATTTTATTGCTGTTGAACCATTACACCGTTTCTATTTTACTCAAAGCCTTTCTGTTTACAGATGCCCATATTGTAAAGTGTAAGAATTGTTCCTGTTTGCATTAGCAGAAATTGCATAGCGGTTCTTTACACATAGGAATTGATGTGAACTGCGCAGAATTTAGGGTAGAAATTTGCACAGTTTTCTTTGAACGATTGTAAAACCTTTGTTTGTAACTATGTGCATCTTYGCTTACATCTTATTTTGTTTTCCATCCCTTAATCTTTCTCTCAATGTACTTACATATAAAGAACGGGAGAATGAGCATCGTGGATATCCAACATCATCGAACATTCAAGGCATCATGACTAGTTCCAATGTGTCTAAAGAATGTTATAAAATTTAGTATTGGCAACTTGCAGTAGATATCTTGCACTTTTGTCACGCACCTTATTGGGCTTTGTCAAAGATCTTGAAGGGTGTAAATATGGGGTGGGCTTTGGCCGACCAATTATGTTTCCACAATGYTTCATTGTACAAATCAAGCTCCGCTCTATGGTTTTAGTTATTTTGCAATTCTTAGTCTTGTCATACACATGATAGCATGATATTCTATGATGGTGCCATTCATGAGTAAAGAATCAACCTTCAATTCTTTGCTTTTCTTGCAAGTTTGTTAGGAATTTCATTGCAACTTGGGCATGTCATGAAGCACTCTCTTTTGGCTCCTATAAAACAAGTAAAAATGGGAGCCAAGAGGCTCTTGGGACGTTTGGAGTCCAAGAGGAACCATTCACTATGAAAATGAATGCTTTCTAAGGTTTTTAACCGTTAAAGGATGGACCTGTAATCATTGATTTCAAGCGTCATTGTCCATCACTCAATTTGCTTCATTTTTGGAACTAAATATGTATGAAAAAATCTATATTTATTTTTCAGAGATGAAGGTACATGTCTTCTGTACTTCACAAAAATTTAGATGTTTTTGAAGAAAATTTATTTTTTTGAAATTTTTTGAAGAAGTGAAGAAAAATCATATCAAATAGAAAATCATCTCAAAATATCTAAAAATTTCACCAAGTGTGTACATTATAGGGATAAATATCATGGTATAAACTCAATTTTTGTGTCATTCTATAATTACAATTCAAAAGACATTGAAATAAATCCAAAGTTCAAATCACAATAAATATTCAATGTTACAAGTTTTTTCAAAATTTTCAATTGGAGTAGAAACTAAAATAGATGACCTTCATTTTGTTAGATGGACTCAAACTAAAAAAAATCGTTTTTGTGGAGAAATTTCAGATTTAGAGCAAGAAGCAACAACTTCCCAAAATACACAAAAATAGCATATTTTGTCATCCGTTTTTCTACTAACTTCTCATTCATGTGAAGAGAAATAATAGCAAGACTACAAATTCAATTAGGTACTCTTCATGACCCTCAATGAAAGGTCAACAAGCAAAATATGGATTAAAAATTGCTTTCAATCTCTCCACAACATCACAAACCACCTTCTTTTCATCCAAATGCCACGCGTTGGCACCGTCGGCGTTATTGGGTTAAGGTTGTCATTTCATTCTTGATGGCTCTTTGGCTTAGACTACTTCCTATTTAGAAAGTCTTCTTATTAATATCTATGTTCATTGCCATTATAAAAAATAAAATAAAATTTAGTTTCAAAACAAAAGTACGAAAATATGGTTTTCTTGAGCCAATATGGGAACCAAGGAAAATTCTTTAAGTATAGTAAAGTGTCAGAAGACCTCATTTCTACTTGTATGAAGTCTCCTAATTTCAATGACTATTGACACATTGTTTGTTTCTTGGCAATATTTGACAATGATTTATTCTTAGTATTATCATTCTTTGTTTAGTATCCCAATGTTTTTACCTACAAGCAAGTACTTGAAGTCTTATTTCCAAGACTTGAAATTCTCAATTTAAATATTTAGTAATAAGATTTTGGACTCAAAATTGGATAAGACCATTTTTTAAAAGAAATAATAGAATTTGATTTGTAGCACATGTGGTGAATTTTGACACCTACCGCATTGTTTGGTTTAACTCTACCTTCATTGACTTCATTGATTCCATTATGATGAAGAAAAATGTTGGCACGTGAAATAAAAAAATGTTAAGTGTCTTAGGGCTTTTCCTAGGACTTGATCTAGGTGTACATAGTTTGYTGCTTTATTCTACATGAGGTGAACATGTAAGTTGTGATTACCTGAAGTTGTACACACTTTGATCTCTAGTTTTTATATTGTAAACCAATTTACATGGGTCCCCATAATAATGTTGAAGACCCTAGAATATTGTCTCAATATAAAATAATCATTTTTGTGTGGGCTCTCTTTGAGTTAAATGTTGCCCTTTTAAGTTAGTCAATAACGTTATAATGTGTGCCAATTTTAAAAACAATTAGCCCTTAGATTGACATATCAATTGAGATCAACACCAAAAATGTTGGGGGAGAGGAGTGTGTTATTGGTTCTTTTTTATATTCTAGTGTCAAAAACTAATTTTATAAAATATAATAAAGATTGTTTTTTTTATTGTATCAAATAAGTCTTTAAGTGATATATTCCAGTATTTTTATTTGTAATTCCTACAAATATATATGTATATGTATTCTATTTGAAACCAAATTTTTTTTGACAACTTTAGACTCAATAAACTCCATTAATTGTTGTAGCTAACAAAATTAGCCATCCAAAGTGAAATTTAAAATAAAAAATAGCGGTATATATTTTTGTTCATAGGTTGTCCTTGGACAACATCAAGTGTGGATATTTTTCATGAGACCAGTATGCCAAGTTTTCTATTGAAAAATAATTCAATTGTAAAAGCTTTGCAAAATATTCTTTAATACATGTTTAAGGTGGATATTGAAAAGAATGAAGGTTCACACGGCCTTGAAAAGAAGACTTTTTGTCATAGTTAAAAATCGTGGATTTTATTATTATTGATAAAACAAATTTTCTTTTCTTTTGACATGTGCTTTAAGCTCAAAAATACACTTATCATCAAGCATTCTAGAAATTTATAGACCTAGCCTCAACTTTCTTGTTCAATATGGTGGCGTCTTACATGCATAACCTCTTGATTTTTTTAACGGATAGCGCTTTGCAATGTAAGGTGAAGGAAGGGGCGTGCATTTATTGCAAGAAGAGAATCAAATTGGTTGGCTAGCATAAAAATTTGAAGAAAGTTTATGAAAACCGGATTGGCAAGTTTTCGACTTTCAAAAAACTATTTTAACCATTGGACATGACCTTTTAGTTTCTTTTAGTTTGACAACAAAACAAAGTTTTTTCTTCCCTACTCACATAAAAATGAAGGGATCATGAAACACAACCAAAACAATTTTCATTTTTGAAATTTTTGAAATTCAATATCCAATTCCAACACATGGAAGTTTGCTCTTAGCCTCATTACGCTACACTATACGGACCCTCCTCTTTGAATTGTCCTTTCTTTGGAAAATGTCCCCTTTGAAGGGCATTCCCCATCCCCTATCCGAACGAAAAGCGAAACGGATATGGTGCAGACTGGAAAGGCAAACACGGACACTTCTGATTTGCCCGCGCCATGGCTCCCCCTCCTACACTAGCGAATTCCTCCTTCCCCACACATATGCAGCTGCTCAGAATCTCGCTTGCGGGTTTCGAATTTYGAAGCAGTAATTGCGCATTGTAAGCTCCATTCGGCGACCCCTTAATTCGCACAATGTTTATGTAATCATTCAATTTCTTTCATTCATTCTYCGATTAGAATCCCAGCTGCTTAGATTTATTCTTGTGGGTTTCTAATTCTTGGTTTGGATTTCTGGGGGATCAAAGCGTGTTGGAAACTCTGTCAGTGACGCTTCAATTTTGTAGATTCTCAAAATTCTGCGAGTTTTGTGAAGTTTTCTCTTTCTCTGAAGTGCTTGTGAGGTGCACGCGGTGCAATTTGCTGAAGGGAGGAGCGCATGCGGTTTGTCGCGTCCTGTATCGCGTCTCCCTGGGAAGAAAGTTTGCGGACAATCGACAGGGCAGACGAAAGCTTAGTTTCAGGGTTCAGGCAAGCGAGCAAGCTGCAGCGGTGAACTCGACCAACCTCTGTGCAGATGGGTTTTGCGAAACTAGGGTTYGGGTTTTCTGTCGAGATTTTGAGCCAGAGCTCACTCCATCTGTCTCAAATCTCGCAAATGTCTTCAATCTTACCCCCTGGAATGCCCACTCTCTCACTATGACGTCGTTTGAAAATCGTGCTAGAGCCTATCGATGATACTTTGGCAAGTGTGCAAGACATTTGAGAATCGGGAATGTCGTTTCAGGGGAGCTCTCGTAACCAAGAGGTTCCAGTGTGGTGATTTCTGACCATGGGCATAGGCGTGGACGAGCTTCTCCGCTTCATGCCCTGGATCCTCACCATCACCTGCGCCAATGTGGTCCATTACCGCTCTCTCTGGGCAGCCCGCGACGCAGAGCGCAACCGCTTCCGCAAGCCCAGCGACCACGACGCCCCAGCACCGCATCCCTCCCACGAGCTTCTCACCTTCGACCTCATGCAGTCGCCCACCATGCGCAAGGCTCGGTACAAGATCAAGCTCCTGCGCTACATCGCCACCTCGCTCTACATCCTCCTCTTCCACCGCTTCATCCCTGAACTTCACGAGTCCTACTCCGTGAACTCGGTCACCCTGGAGTGCTTCATCGCGGGCGCCCTCAGTGGACTTATCACCGTGTACTTGAACGAGAATCAGGACGAAGCCATGCGCACTCTGTGGCGCCCCGGCCATGATTTTGAATCGGGGTTGGTGGGAGATACGTGGGACATGCTGCGTCTCGTGGGGTCGTCGTTGGCGGTGCCGGTTGAGGAGGAGCTCTTCTACCATAGCTGGATGGCTAGGTATATCGTGATGGTGCGCAAGGGCGAGTATGAGAGATTTGTGGATGTGCCGTTCTGGGAGTGGAACTGGGTGGCGTGGGTGGCATCGAATGGTGTGAAGGGGATTTATAATGGCAAGGAGTGGCAGAGCTACTTTATCAGTGGGCTGCTCTTTCAGTGGATGATTGGAAGGCGAGGATTGTTTCTGGATGGGTTGATTACGCATTCGGTATCCAATCTCACGGTGGGGTGTTGGGTGTTGGCCACCAATCAGCGGCAGTATTGGTAACGGGAAACGGAAGAGTAGTCTAGAGAGAGACTTGCATAGAGAGAGACTTGCACATGTGYGGGTTGGGAGTGCAAACAAGCGGACCAGGATAAGTCTAGAGAGACTTGCTTGGTGTTTTTTTTTCGGGAACAAAGAGAAGTCTACGGAGAGACTTGCATGGAGGGACTTACACATGTGTAGTTCGATGACTGYAATCAAGCTGACGAAGATAAGTCCAGATAGAGACTTGCGTAGGGTTGGKGGCTTCTTTCARGTTCTTATYACTCTGCTACAGTTGCATCTGCAAATTTCGTCGAGCATGGTGAACGCTGAGTTTCAACAACTTGCTCCCAAGGAGCCACAAAGATGTTGACTTTGTTCAATCGAAAAGATCAACCAGAGCAGGTTTTTTCGTCCGCATTGGTAGCATTGGTAGCCTTACTTTAGAATGCACGTGAATATGGTTGAATTTGATTCCACATTCGACGGCATTGTAACCATCGCCTGAGGTCATTGATTGTGATCTTCACCTAATTTTGTAGCAACATTTCCAGGATTGAAGAATTATTAGTTTTGAGAGCAAAATCAGATGCGGTTTGCAGGCCTCTGAATCCTCCATTCGGACCAGCGTTGAATGTAGCAGCTGGATACTATACTAGATGCCGTTTTGCACTGACTCTGCAAATTAAACTTTGTAACACCGTACTCTTAAATTTGCGCTTTGGATACGAGAAAGATAAACTTGAATGTAAAGGAGACCAATGCAGTGTGTGTTTTGTGTTGGAAGCTTTTCTTTATAAAGAATGAAGAATCTGGACTGTCTTACAAAGGGCAAATGTTGGTTTGATTTCCAGATTTTTTTGTTACTTGTTGGTTTGAATTCCAAAAATTTATCTTCCAGTTTCTTCCTTCGCTAGAAGAGTGCTTACCAATGCTAGTTAATTTCATGTGGTAACACGTTACAAAGATTATGCACAGACAACTCAGATGGCGACATATCCCATCTGAAATCAAGGTTTCTCCCCAATCCCAAATGTGATAGCATATAGAATTTTTTTGAATTAAAAATGCCAAATGTTGAATCAAGCATATACGAGGAAAGATATTGAAGATGGATTATAGTTCTTGTTCTAGGGACTATCCTTGRGTGGTTGATGAAAGCCATGTAAGCCTATTTATCAAACTTCAATCAATTAGTATTTTTTGGGATGGTAACTCTTGAATGGGCATAAAATTTTGTTAAGATAAGTTACAACATGCAACTGCAAAGAATCATATAAGGGGTCATTAACATTTGGATAAAAATCGTGTACAATAATTGATATGTGATTGTGATCTTAGGTGTGAAAATTAGATCCACTATAATTCCTTGAGGTAGCATTTGTTATTCAATTTAGAACAAATTTTGATAACTAACAATTCAATAGGAAAGTCATCATTATGTCATTTAGCATGAATATTTTGCAACATGTACACATATGGTGAATCTCATGAAAATGGCTGTACTATTGCGCCAAAAATGACGCTATTATGTGCTATTTTAATGGAATGTTTGGTCATTTTACTATAATACTGCTATTTTAATGAAATTCACCATACATGACTTACATTCAACTGTAAAACTAGAATTTTTTTACATTGAATAAACTCCATGGGACTTTTGAGTGTTCCAAAAAGTGGAAATCAGCTAAACATGAGTACATGACATCTACTGCGGAAAAAAATTTGTATTTTTTGTGACTTGTAAACAGAAGATCTTAAAGTGAGCTCAGATCTGTATCCATCTTGAAAATTTTAGCCGCAACYTCTTCATGATTTGTAAGATCAAGATTTTCAAAGTTGGAATTTATTTTTATTTTTATAGACAAGGCTATTTCAGATGAGCAAAAGTACACTCAATATGTACCGTATGAATTATTATTCCCAATCAAGTTAGCTACATGCGAGGAATATATCCTCCCCTTTGAAGTAGCACCTTACAAAGGAAAAAAATAGAACGTGGCACTAGGCATGAGGAAATCCAATAAGGCAGGTACACCCAAAATTGCTCCTTATCTAAATTTGCCATCATCCCTTACTATCCACTCAAAAGACAGCCCCCCTTGTACATCTCCAAAAAAGGCCATATTTGTTAAACTGAGACTTTTCGTAGATTTTGAGACAGAATGCTAGTTATTGAAAAATTCATTTTAAAAAGTAGTAATTGAAACCAAAAATAAATAATGCTCAAATAGTRATCCTATAATGAAATTCCAAAAGTTGGTGTTCTTACCTATTTATAAAAAAATACTAGTAAAGAGATAAAGTGGTATATCTTTGAGTCAAAGATAAAAATGAGACTGCAAAAAGTCTCTATATAACGAAGATGGACTTAAAATCAAAATGATCTTATGTTGAAGAAATTTTAGTTAAAAGATGTACCCATAATAAGTTTGATCCTTTGTACAATATCCAAATATTTCATTTTTTTGTGAATTGGAACCTCCTTATGAAAATTTGATTGGTCTAATAATAATAATTGTGCATAGTAATAGAAATAATGCTTTTAGGTGTCCCTACCTTAATAAGGACAAAGTTTGCAGTTTGTTTCCTCTCTGATGGAGCTTTTCTTCACAATAGAGATAAGGGTAGCGGCCACTTGTCTAACACAATAATTTCTTAACACTCTTGTCCATTAACTAAACATTCACAAATGTAGCGACCAAATTGGTGATAATTAACCTGCTCCTCTCAAACATTTAGGCAAGATTCAATGTATTGGAGAAGCCATTTTCATTGAGTAAACCTTGMCTTCCTACATGCCCTTGCACATTTGAGCAAGCAATACAATTTAGGGTGTAGTTTATATTGCAATGTCTTTCTTTGGCCTTGTAGAGAAAGTCATCACAAATCATTTACTATCTTTATATTTGACTATCCAAAAATAATGAAAATTATTGTTTGATGGACCCTCGTTCCTATTTTGTATTGTTCCAAACTCACAAACAAAATTGAAATTTCCACTTATGATAGGATGTTTAATGCTATATTTTGACAATAATCATGGTTTTGTCCTTTAAGAGATGAACTTAAATAGGAAACTCACCCCATACTTTTGGCTTCATGACTAAAGGACTAAAAAGGATAATATGATTTTTTGAGAATTTAAGTAAGGTCTATGAACTTCACATTTGTAAATTTTGCATGAAATGTTTACAATAGCTTCAAAGCATCATACTTTACATGCAAATCTTAATTTTACACCATTCTAATAAGTATTGCAAAATTACAAGGATTTTTCTTATTTCAATGTTGAAGAAAGTAGCTTAAAATGTATTTAAAAAAAAAATCACATTGATCTTGCATTTGTTGGAGGTCTTCACTCTAAAAATCAATGAAAATACGGTTGAATAAGTGAACAATGAAATCCTATGGTTGGATCTACCAACGAAAAAAGATAGTTGAAAATTCAATAATGTTTTAGAATATTTGGAAGCAGGTTTGGGGGCCAACTACACACCAAAGAAATTTAGGGGTTTTATTTTTTATATTAAGAGTATAATATAAAAATAACATAATAATAAAATAATATAATCACAAAATTGAACTAAATAAGATCAAATAAAGTAATCAAATATTTCATAAAACTTGAGTTTGATTATCAAGATACCTTCAAAACCTATCAAATTTTATGTTATCTATACAACTTAAAAAAAACATGGTTTTTTATTTGATTATTGACATAAAACTCATAGAATCTCTCAAATGAATTTGAACATATTCAAAAAATTTCATAATTAACCCCTAAATGCCCAATGAAACTGCGTTTTTTGGCAGCATAGTGATTTTAGGCAGCTCACTATGAATGGATTTTTTTTTTCTTTGAAAATTTCACACAACATGTCCTTGAGGAGTAACTTTAAAGCTCAACAATTTTCTTAACTCTTGACTACATGGTTAAAAATTTATAGATAGGCGGGCAATCCGGGCCGCTCAAAAAATCACTTCTTTAACCCTTAAAGGACTGACCTATCACCGTGGGCGAAGGCGGGGTGCAATATGTAGTGCTTGACCGAGGGGAAAAACACTCCTCACGCACATGTTTAGCTTTGGATAAATTGTACAAACCAATACCTCATGCTACCCATTCAAAAATTGCGAAAAGGACACCATGACACAAAACACTTTCATGTGAAAATCTTTGCTATCTTCGTAGAATTAGGGCTACCTAAAAATATGAAAGCAATTAAAAACACTAAATTTGACTTCCCATGATAATTGACACATGTGTGGTCACTTTCAGAAAAGGAACGGATGAAAATTAGTGAGTGTCCGCTCACCAGATGAGTTTTTTGTCATTGAAAGGACAATAAACGTCCGCAGCGTCGTTTAAGGGTTAAAAATCACTTTTTCAAGAAATAAAAATTTGAAATTGATTATGTTGATTAAAGTATACATGAAAATCTTTGAATCATTCCATTTTGATCAATGAGATGAAAGTTACGAGGAGTTTTAGTTTGTGGGTACCAAGAAATCTTTCCAAGTTCAGAAGCTAAACAGACACACCAGGAAAGCCACTTGTGTCTCATCCTGTCCTCGACCCCGGAGCAAAATCTCAGAAACAAAGTGATGCTGCGATGATCACAAAAGCTCGAGGCTGGGACCTACTATAGACAAAAGTTTGCCCCAATAACCTACATCAGGAAAGTAACCCCCCATTGAAACAATATTGTTTTAATGGGTTCACAGTCCAACTTTGAAAATGTATTGTTGTAATACAACATTAGTACTAATGTAATGGTATTTCAAAGGGAGGCATTGTATTAGATTGTATTAGTACTGATGTTGTACTACAACTGTACATTTTCAAAGTTGGACTGTGAGCCCATTGAAACAGTACAACATTAGTACTAATGTAATCGGGTGTTAGTTCCCGATGTATTGTAGTCTTCTAATCCTCCCAAGGCCTGACCCACATGCACAACCCTTCTTCCTGCAGCAGCCCTTTATATCGCAAATTAAATACTCCACGCCAGTTAGTGCTGCTGAAAACACACTGACAAACTAATTAACCTCTAAAGTCCCAAGACCATTTTTCTGTCAAAAATTGCTGAAAAATGTCATTCATGTTGCATTCATCCAAGAAAACAAAAAAAGAATTTTTCTAAAATATAACCGTAGGATCTTGTATTTCACTTCTCTTAGATCATGTGGTAAGAATTTCATGAAGTTTGACCGTATAGATTGGGATATATTATCATTAAAAGTGGAAAAAGAAAGCTTTTTTGAACATTGGCTTGCAATTTCAAATGACTTTGACCGCCATTTGTCAAAATAATTTGCACTATAGACTTTGAATTAAAAAAAATTTAGGTTGAAGAATTGAGTTGAGAGTCTAGAAAAAAAAATTCAAAAAACACACACTTGATTTTCAATCTTTATAAAATTGTTAAGTAGAAGTAGGTCCAAGATTGAAAGAAAAACTAAATGGTTAATAGCTCTAAGATGGGATYGAAACACAATAATCCHAATGGTGAGATTGTTCTAGAAAGTAAACTTTACCTTGTCCAACAATGTTTTTTGAAAAATTGTGAAAATTGCATTCAGAAATGAATCCTATAAGTTCTTTTTTCAAGAAGATGCTTAGATTGCCCGAAAAACAAGATTGTCCATAACTTTCTCATTACTAGTCCAAATAGAATGAATCAAAGCTTCACATGTAGACAAAAACACATCATTTCAGAAATAAAAATTTAAAAATTTAATTTTGAATTTTTGCAAAAATGTTTTTGCTGCCCGCCGAGCTCAGTTCTGGGGTTTTTGTGGTATAACTTTTGCTCCGAGGCAACAATTGAAATAAAGATTATATTCCCACAAAGCTAATCAATTTTTCTATTTTATGGGAAAGTTTCAAAAAAATTCATAAAAAATCAAGGTCACAGGAACCTGCCCGAAATCCAAATTATCTCCCGAGGGGACAATGGGACTTTAGGGGTTAAGCAGTCACCAGCCTCCAATCCTTTCGACCAGAAGGCGCTCTGATTATATACTTACTTAGCAGCAGGTCATCGATCATCATGTCAACCCTTTGAAAGGAGGTCATCCAGTGCTTCATCCAGACAGCAAATGAAGTCTGGGATGCAAATCGTTACTAGCTAGCGAAAAAAGCGGACCAGCCCTTAAATGGTCGCTTTAAGAGCAGTCTACCTCATACATAACATTCTTCATTGGGTGTCTACCCTCCCCCAGGTGGAGGTATAATCCTCCCCTATATACTTGGGGGGAAGATTAAGGTTTTAATAGAAGCAATTTCATTGGCTAGCTTCGTTGGTTGAGAGTGGGCTGTCAGACTTGCAGATGCTCATTGGTTGCTGGGGGGGCCAGATTTTGAGGAGCAAAAGGGCCCCCCCATGAAGGTTAAGAATGTTATGTATATTTTTTGACGAAGCAGACTCGATCATCGAAGGCAAGTGAACAGTTGGACCCGGCCTCCAGCTACCCGATCCAAGATATCCTGCCTGCCTCCGATCCTAAGCGGTCCACGAATCAAGCTGCTTAAGCTGCGGAAGGAAATGATAGAGCCCTCCATTTATAGTTGTATGAAATGATAAAATTTCTTGACACAACTCAATCTCTTCACTATAACATATCGATGGCGAATTTCATTAAATTGGCAGTATTCCATGTGCCATTTTCACCCCTGAAGTTTGAACCACTTAAGTGAAATCTATGATTGGTATAGATTTTATGTCATCAACGACAAATGTAGATGTCAAAAATCTATGACGTATTTAGATTCCAGACTGCGCGGTCTGAAACATCTAGGATGGATATAGATTTCAGGAATCTAAGACAAGTATAGATTCCAAAAATGTATGAGGGGTTTAGACTTCAGACCGCGTGGTCTAAAAAGGCCATATTTCGTTAAATTGAGACTTTTCGGAGATTTTGAGACAGAATGCTAGTTATTGAAAAATTCATTTAAAAAAGGGATAATTGAAACTAAAAGTAAATAATGCTCAAATAGGGATCTTATAATGAAATTCTAAAAGTTGGTGTTGTTAGTTATTTATAAAAAAATACTAGTAAAGAGATGAAGTGGTTTATCTTCGAGTCAAAGATAAAAATGAGATTGCAAAAAGTCTCAATGTAACGAATGTGGCCTTTAAACTGAAAAAGTGCCAAAATAACATAATGCCGCCATTTTAATGAAATTCGCCATATCGATCAAGTACTTGTAATGAAAGCAAGCACTCAGATCCACTCCCTAGTATGCAACTCTAGTATTATATATAGGGATCATCGGATTAAAACAGATCGGAGGACGGCATTTGTTAAAATTATATCATATCAAAATGGCCAAAAAGCTAGGTGAAGACCAAATAAAAAGAAAATTAAATGTAGAAAACTCCAAATTGCATACATCTTAGAAAAAAAACTCATAATATATATGAAGAATTGAAAGACCTATGCATAGTTTCTAAAAATGCATACAAAAAAGTTCCCTCTTGTTAAAATTAAATTTTATTAGAAAGCCCTAAAAGTTGCCTAGCTTGGCCTATGATACATGTATTAAAAAAACTCATATAGTTAGGTTCATAATTCTATTATTGTTTTAAAAAATATTTGTTTCATGTACATAAGTACGTTTTTGGATTCCTTGTTAAAAGGGCTACAAGATTATTCTACATTAAAACAAATTGTATCCCTTAATATTGGATTAAAACACATTATAAGTGATTACAATCAGGGCCATATAATATGGGAATTGCTTACCCGGGTCCCCACTCAACCACCTAACATAAGATCCCCCCTTGCTCAAAAAAATAAATAACACTTCAAATACATTGCCTCCATCATAAATCCTTAATACCATGAAATTAAACATTCATAATACATCTACTTTGATCTTCAATGAAATTATATATACATACACCTTTCCTTCAAGAAACCTCCTATAGAATCATACCAGAGCTCCAAGTACATAAATGTAATACTTGGAACAAAATCTCATCCCCCAAAACTTGAACAAACAATACTCCAAACCCACCCCTACCAAGATCCAACCTCCATACAAGTTTATCCCCTCGTTCTCCTACTAAATAGATGGCTCTTTCGTATCCTACAAGAATATCTACTCTAATCTACAATCCAGATAGTTGAAACAACTTATGGCACATATAACCCAATTCAAAAAATGGAGAAATTAGGATGTTGTAAGTCACTTAACATTTTTGTCTCAAAAGTGTTGTTTTTGGCCATAGTACTGCCATTGCTACAAGTACTACAAGAACTGTGTAAGAGCAATGCCGCTGATTGAAGTCATGAAAATGAATTTAAAAAATTATTTAAAATGAATTAAAGACCATTCAAAATCATTCAAATAATTAGAAACAAAATTAAATTAAAAATCCTATGAAAAATTAAAAAAACAATGAAAATCGTTAAAGATCATTAAAAATTGAATTAAAATTGAGTTAAAAGATCAATGTAGTATTATGCACTACTACTGCGAACGACTACAGAGCTGGGGGACTAAAAATGAGCAGAAAGTGGATACCTGAACATTTTGATTTTTTAGCAATTTGAAAAAAAATAATTCACCCAAAAATTCCTTGAGTATGTTTTCACCCAAATGCTCCAAAACTACCATTTCTAGTACAATTACCAAATTTTAGGAAAGAAAACATTTTGAACACATGTAACTGGAGGATCTTATAGTAATCTAGTTTTAAAACATGTGTGAAAATTTTCATAAATTCCCACCACATGGATTGCAAGATACTAGTGTTTGAATTTGATAGGTATCCTTTTTTTGATCCTACAATAAACGTGGTAGCTGCACTTCACAAGGTCACATTTGTATAAAAAATGTTCAAAATGGTGTTGCTTCTTTGCATTCATTTTTCAAGGCAAGTCAGCTACATACTTGAAAAATTTCAAATCATTTTGAATTGTACAACATATAGGAACAAGTAGTAAGTAGAAAGAAGTAGAGAATGATTCAAAATATTGAATTATTAAGAATTTTTTTATGGAATTGAAAAATGATAGTCCCAATTGTTGTAATGTTGTAATAAACAATCTACATCCTATTAACCCCTAAAGGACCAACATGTGTTCTTTGGCTAAATAGCAATTTTGGGCAAGTACGTGTGACTAGAGGATTTCCATATTTTTGGCCCAAATTTTGATAGAAGGTGGGGACAAGGAATATCTTTTATATGCACTAAGTTTCGTGACATTTGGAAATATGAGTCAAAAGTTATGGCCTAATATGTTATTTTTTTTTGTAAATGGGCAGTCCGGGTAGATTAGAAAAAACCCTTTTTTCAAAAACTAAAATTTGAAATTGGTTTTCTTAAGTTATATATATCTAGAGAGTTTTGAATCATTCCATTTTGATCAATGAGTCAAAAGTTATGAGGCTTTTTTGTTTGCGGGCAGTTATGGATTCTCTACTCTAAAATAAACTTTAAAGTCCTTTATCTTACTCAATTTTCAATATTTTTTGGAAAAAAATTATATCATAGGATGTACATTGTTTATTACAACATTGCAACCATTGGGATTGGCATTTTTCAATTCCATAATTAAATTATTAACAATATTGTATTTTGAAACATTCTCTATTACTTTCTACTTAGTATTTCTTTTTCAATATGTTGTACGTTTCCAAATGATCTGAGATTTTTCAAGCATGTCGTCAACTTGTCTAGGAAAAAGAATCCTAAGAATCACCACCATTTTGGACATTTTTTCATAGAAAAGTGAGCTTGTAAAGTGCAGCTGCCGAGTTTTTCGCAAGGGGCACAAAATGATTTTTCGAGAATTTGAATGCTTATATCTTGCTATCTTCATGGTGGAAATTTCTGAAATTTTTACCACATCTTTTCAAGCAAGCATACTACAAGATCCTACAATTACATGTGTCAAAAAAAAATTTCAAAAATTTGGTACTTGTACTAAAAATGGTAGTTTTGGAGCATTTTCGGTGAAAACTTAGTGATGGAACTTTAGGGGTTGAAGGGCTTCAAAGTTTATTTTAGAGTAGAGAATCCAAAACTCCCCACTAGCAAAAACTTCTCATAACTTTCATCTCTTTGATTAAAATGGAATAATTCAAAGCTTTCCACGTATATATAAATCTATAAAACTAATTTCAAATTTTTGTTATTGAAGAAAGTGACCTTTTTGATTTGACTAGCTTGCCCGAGTCGAAAAAGAAACAACATATCATACAATAATTTTTTAATTATGTTTTCAAAAGTAATGAAAATTGTTGCGCCTTAAAGCTATTCATTGTGAAAATTTCCAATAAAAAAACAAAAATCCATTTGTAGTAAGGTGCAAAAATTTCTATGTTGCCAAAAAATGCAGCTTAGTCTTTTAGGGGTAAAAATGAATTAAAAATGGACATTTTTTTGCACTTCAATGTGCTTGAATTGCACAAAATATCTCTACAAGGAATTTTTTTTTCATTCCAATCTTTGCGCAAACAACACACACTCTTAGCCCATGTGCATGACACATAGTTTAGATTTAAGAATAAAAAACTTTTTGACACTGATTTCAATATTAGTACATGACCAACTTCTCTAAATTCTAGCTCCACATTCACTTTTTTGGGTAGAAAACAATACTAAAACCCTCCAAGATTTCTAAAATAGACATTCATTTTGGGGTTGTTTAAAAATAATAAAATAATTTTAAAGAAGAGGAAAAAATTACTCAATGTCTACAACTATCACAAGTACCTTCATTTCAAATTTCATATAAAATTGACATACAATGCAAAAGTCATGAGCAAAAATCACATGTCTAAAGCCAAAGTGACAAAAAAAAAGGACAAGTATTCCTTGCAACAATCCAACTACACAAAACTTCTAGATCTTCAAACAACACTCAAAAGTAAAACTCTTAGCAATCCACAAACTACTCCAAATATTCATTAAAGAACAACCTCACAAACCAACTTACATATCTTGAATTCACAAATTATACACCTTTTTTAATTTCAATATGGTCAATACATGGGCTTTGCCGGCAATCTTCTTTTTTGGTCCACTCAGTATTCTTCCATTCTATGTCGTCTTGGCAATTGAAACCAAATAGATACATGGTTATACGTACTACTCTCATATATAGAACCCCACAATGGAGCTATATATATCTAGAGATACAATAAGGCAATTCATAAAAGTTTTAAACTTTTTTTTTTCACACAACCTCAAGGTGTTTTGTACTCATCTAAAAGAACAAAAAGTCCAAACTGGTTATATTCGAAGTACATTTATTTGAACCCCTCACACTACACATGTAAAGCAAACCTATGCCTAAACATTTTCTATATCTCAAATACGCCCAACCAACCCGTGTATTCATATAAATACCATAAAATTCAATATGTTGAATTCACACACTGTAATGATCACTTCTCGGTCCCATGACTTGTACTAAAATAGAAAACAAATTAAATCTAGACACTACTGCAAAACCTAAAAATCTAGGATGGACAGTACAACTACTAATTGTTATTAGCACTAGTACAACAATACGTATTCCATCCATTACAAAATGCACAAAACTCTAGGTTTCCAAGATTAGTCACAAAAAATATCCTAAAGAACATCAACAATATTGCTATAAAATAAGCAACTTRCATTTTCTTCAACAAGAGAGAACTTAAAAACAACCAAACCCTCCCTACAAATCCCCCCGTATTATAATCAATCCTAACATCAACATTTCCTTTCACGCTCTCTTTCAAACACACCCTTCATTTGGAAATAGTTACTATTTATTAGTCCTCATGTAATACATAGTCTTTTTTCTAACAAGAATATGTAAGGTAGACGTACCAATTAGCAATGGCGCCCAATAACCAACCTATAGGGTGTGCTATTTTCAACCATAAGATGGAAATCAAGCTTGCAATGTGTTTTTTTTTGTTCTTTTCAAGGTTGGCACTATTAAGTTTATAACACATGTCTAAAAGAAGTGAGTGAAAAAATAGTTTGTGAATGATTGGAATTGCAAGACTCTATACAATGGTTTCGGGTGTAAAGTACTTTTTGGCTCCCAAAATTCACAGTAATTTCAATTTTGAGAGTAAAATTCTAAAAAATTTGCAATCCTGTACTTCCTATCCTCCTACATGGGAAAAATTTCTACCAGCTTCTACACCTCACCATGTGCTCCAAAATAGCTTAAATGATCAATTACTTGTACTATTACATTAGTCTTAGATCACTCAATAATTCTTTTTGAGAAATGTCATAGGACCTCAATTGAATAGACTCTTAATTTACACCAACATACTACTGTACTGCAGCAGTTGAAGTTACTTTTCTATCTCCAAGCATCACGAAACTCAAAGAAAGGAATTTTGGCTCCATAAACCTCAGAAATTTCCCATTCCAACACTGCATGGAAGTTCGCTATTAGCCGACCACACTAATTTTTCGCCTCACTAAAAGGACAAATCAGTGGAATCGAAGATAACTGAATTACTGAAAACCCAATCCAGAGTTGCGGCCGGCCGCTCTCCGACGACGACTCTGACTCAGCCGAATTTATCCGCCCCAGAACCTCCGACGCAACTGAAATTCGGATAATCACAGACTGACTTTCGWCACTTTTCACCTTTACGCTATTGAGATTCGTCGCAATTTATACCCCCAAAACAATAAAAAAATTCAGAAAACCAGAATTCACGACTCATCATGCCTCCAATTTTCCAACAATACTCGTGAGATCGAGCTTGGAGGGTGATGAATTCGTGCAATAGAGGGCAAGATTAGGAACCCAGTAACAAATTAGCGACAGGTTGCACTTGGTTTCCCCAATTGGTTTGCGAAAAAGATTTGCAGCTTGGTGTTGTTACCCGACTTGCTCTGTTTTTTGATCAGTAACGAATTGAAGATTTGCGAGCCGGGAGTGACTCTTCACCAACAAGTTTGCAAAATGGTGGATTTATGTTAACCCCTTGATTGATGCATGTCGGTCTTTTCTGGAAGGCACGAAAGCCCATGTTTTTTTACACTTTGGGTGTAGGTCTTGGTGGACAAACTGGTGGATGCTCGTTAACCCGCTGATTGATGCTTCTTGGCCATATTTTTTGGATTTACCTGAACCCCAATTGGGTCCCCATTTTCTAATAATCCGGGTGTGATCCTTCACCAACAAGTTCACAAAGTCACTCCTGTGACGAAGCGGCTGTTGCTCACTCAAAAAGTAGATGATTTTTCGAAGGGGACAATAATTGAGAATCGGATGCGGGCGAGATTCCCGCGATGTTCAGTCTCCTCCCTTTGCAGGAGGTCCGGCAGCCCATTGGTGAATTCATGGTTAACCCCGTTTTTTTTATGCTTTTTCGGCATTTTCTTCGAGGCCCGAAAGCCCAACTAATTGTTTCCACTTTTCGTATGATTCTTCACCGACAAGTGACAAACGGGTGGCTTTGAGGTACAAAAGCCCAATTATTTGTTACCACTTCAGCTTGATTTTTCACTGACAAGTGACAAATTGGTGGATTCATGAAACCCTCTGCTTCATGCTTTTCTTCCTTAATTTTCAAGGTCCCGAATCCCCAGTAATTATTTCCACATTTTCTGTGATCTCTTCAATCTGGTGGATTCATGCAACCTCTTTTGTTTTTTTCCTTTTCGTTTTGTAGGAGATCAATCATGCAGGCGCCGGTGGTCTTTGGGCCGAGCTTGTGCAGAACCGAGGCTTCGAGGCCGGAGGGCAGAACACGCCGTCCCTCTTGGACCCGTGGTACAAGGTGGGCACCCACGCGCAAGTGACCCTAGGGACCGAACGCTGCTCGCCTTTGGACCGCAACCCAGTGGCCCTCAAAGTGGAAGTTTTGTGTAACAAGGAGGACAACGACAACCAGTGCCCCGAGGGCGGCGTCGGTGCTGCTAACCCTGGTTTCTGGGGCATGGTTAGGGTTTTCGAACCTCTTCTAATTAGGGTTTCAAATTTCATTATTCCTCAAAATGTTGAAAAATTTGGAATTCACGGATTCTGGACTGATGGGGAGGAGCTTTTGCATTGAGAAGAGCTACATCTACAGTGAATTCGAATATATTGGAGTAGGTCAGCTTGCTATCATACTCAAAAAGCAAGCCTACTAGTGAACCTAACCTCTCATAACATTGTTGAAAAGGAAAACTCGAAGTAACATCTTATAGTGTCATTGTACATGGAATAATTTTTTTGTATGTTTTGTATGTTTTGTATGTTTTGTATGTTTTGTATTGAATGATTCATAAAGAGCTTAAATTCAAGAGTTTCAATAGTGAAAGCAGCTGCAATGCCTGGGAAGCAAAGGGTTTCCAGCTCTGAAGTTTAAGAATGTCGTGAGAGCTACTTTTTTTCTAGAATTTGGAGTGGAAAAACAGATTGAATTTTTCAAGAAGGAAGCACCTGACACCAAGCATTTCAGTAGCTCCGACAATAGCTCCCAGATTGGCACTTGTGAGCAAGCAAGCTTTGAGCACATGGTGTTTGTTGCTTACGGTTTCTCAGCCAAGTTGCTTGAATCCAAATGATATCCAGTTTTTGTCATATTTTGTGAGCGGAACTGTAAGGTGGGTGGGGTTCAATCTTAAGAACGTTCAGCATTTTGAGTTATAAATTTTTTTTTGTTGAATGTGCTCGCGGGGTTGCAGAATATTTTGGAGGGTTCCAAGTACCGAGTTGAGCTCTGGTTGCGGTCGGTGGATTCTTTCAACCTTTCAGTGGCATTCGCATCTGCAGGAGGAGATCTACTGGCGCAGGAATACGTCAGGTGAAGCGCAGATTATTTCTTCTTGGCCTAGCATTTGCAGGTTGAAAATGTCCAGTTTGAGACTCTTTAGGAGCACCTTTTTTTAACACTAAATGAGAACCTATCTTTCACCAAAATTAGTGGATACATTGCATCAAAATTTTATTTTAATGAATGAGAAGAACAAAAAATCCTTCTCATTGCATGTCTTGGATTCTTGGTTCTCTAGGGGTTGAAAATCATCAAGAGAAAACTCAAGAGTGTGCCCATTTGTATGAATGAATGATTCGGACTGTTTTGACATTGGAAAAGTGTGGCTGTGTCGTGTGTAAATAGTGTGGATTCTGGGAATTGGAGCAAGCACTCGGTGGAGTTGACAGCCACTTCAACAAACCATAATGCTCGCTTGTGGTTAACTAGTGAYACAAGTGGCGTGTTTTGGGTGGACCAGGTTTCCGCCATGCCCACCGACACTTTCAAGGTGAGGAAACTAACCTTAAACCCTAAACCCTAAAAAACCCAACAAACTCTTTTCCGTTTATTTTTTTTTTTTTTAGCATTTTTGAGCAAGTCACATGTTGATGTTCTTCAAATCACTGTTATTTATTGATTGCCGGTACATACAATATTCTTTCTTGATTCCAACAATAAATAGTTTGGTTAAGCATAATATAGATATTTATTAATCAAATCGATCATTTTTAAGAACCATAAATCCTTGGTCATGATGAGGCTTAATTTATCCTGTATCTCTTCCAAGCTCTCTGATTGTTCTTTGACCCTTTAATGTGCCAATGTTAGTTGGAATTATTGCATATTTTGACTTACTTCTTTGTTCTTATATGTTATTTCCCTCAATTTTATCAAAGTGGTCATAAAAAGCGTTTATCTTAAAAAAATTCAAGTATTATTTTCAAAGAATGAGAAGCTATTTGGACAAGACATTGCCTTGAGGCACTCTTTTTGTCATCCAAAATATGTATATTTTGGATCACTCACTCAAGGTTTAAATTGATGCAGGGACATGGGTTTCGGAAGGAGCTAGCAGAAATGATATCGGATCTGAAACCTGGCTTCCTTCGGTTCCCAGGTACGCCAATCTGGTACAGTTGAAATTAGGGTTTTTTGACCTTCATAAAAAAAATTCCCTGTGAATTGTGTCAAATTGAGTGTGGTTTGTAGAAAATCGGTGGTCAATCTACAATTGTTTAACAAATTGTGCAAACTTGATCTCAACCTTGATCAGTCCACCCTTGATCAGTTGCGATCAAGTTTGCACATTTTGGAAAGCATTTTTTGGTTGATTTTTGCTGCCTATTAAAAATGGAGTTGAAATCCTTATGAGTTGAAGGTAATAATCTAAGGTACATGCAACCACCCACAATCATCACATTTCCATAACGCAGCCCGTACATTTAAACCCAAAAGAGTGACACTAAAATCCAAGTATTGATTACACAAAATGTACACATTCAAAACATGAGAATCTAATTCTCAGAGTCTAGAGTCCATTAATGGTACACACACAACCAATCAACTTTGAAATTTCATTAAACATTCATACAATGTCCAAATAATGATTGCTTAAGTGCATTGGAATCCTCTTTCATAATATATATAGTAACTGTGCTCAGTTGCTACACTAAATAGTGAAACTAGGTTGCCTCTCACTAATTTCTTGACATTTCACACTACATAAATATTTATTGTTACTAGATAAGAGTGCACTACTTTTGAATTAGTTATGGGTGTAGTAGGAACTCATGAACCTCTTTGAGTACAAATGGAAGTATTTGTAGAAATATGTGTTGACTTTGTTGACTTGGAGAGCAAGTTTCTTGGAGTAATGCAACCTAATTGTAAAGGCTACCTAATTTCACTATTTAGTGTACATTATATTAGTGATGATTATGGGTGCACTTACCTTAATTTCATGCCATGCCACGTGTTTGTTGTTGCTGCAGGTGGTTGCTACGTGGAGGGCTCTCGTTTGACGAACGCCTTCCGTTGGCGAGACTCCGTTGGTCCTGCTGACAATCGTCCGGGCCACTTCGGAGATGTGTGGAATTACTGGACGGACGATGGCTTCGGCTTCTACGAGGGACTCCAGGTCAGTCAGTCGGTCCGTCGGTAGCTGAGCTCAAACTGAAAACCAACAAACCAACATTTTCTTTAATTTTAGGAATCTGGAACACAAAAAAAAATTGAAGAATTGGCCCACAATTGTCAAGCGTTTTATTTCCTTGTGTAAAGTATGCAATCGGTGTCACATGCATAACATTTCATAAGAGAGCAATAAACGTATGTTCACACTTGGTTTGAAAGAGTGGTGTTATTGAGGGTCTTAGGAACGAATTTAGACCTACTTTTGGATTGGATTCGTATTGCAAACATCACCCCTAACACCAAGTGTGAACATACCTTTAGGTCACTACTCCACTTGATTGTGTTTGAATAAGCAATGGAGCATTGTTCCTATTACGAAATTTCTTTGATTTTTAGTTGAATCTAATGGGAAGCCAAAAGGATGTTCTATGGACATCGTATGAATGAACTCTGAAGTTTGAAGTTGTCGAAAATAAGTGTACTCCAAAACAACCTAAGGCTTTCATACATTGAGGTAGTACATTTTTGGCAAGAATTTGTAGGGGTCCCAAAATAGTGCTGAAGATCCAAATAATATAGGCTCAAAGACCCGTGGTATCATCCTTTGTGTGAGTCWGAAAAGTTAGAACATGTCATCCTTTGAGAGATCATGTTATCCTTTACGTGGTGTCTCGTGAAGGAAAAAGAAATCTTTGTGGTGAACAAAACTCGTACCAAAGAAAGGTTAAAAAGGAAAAAAATGGTTTGAACATCAGGCACACATTTGCAATCATAATATGAGCTCTAGATYAACCCCGATATAAAACTGGGTTCTTTTTCTCGGCTCACTCTTGTTTGGTGTTTTTGTTTTTGTTTAGGAAGGTACGCATTGAATTAGATTTTCATTCAAAGGCAAAGGTGAAGTACAATGTTTATTATAGTTAAGAAAGCTCCTCAAGAATGCCGTTGATAATCTATGGCATACTTAGGGATTGAGCGTGGTTTGTGAAATTCATTTTTGTAATGTGGATTCTTTGCAGCTTGCAGAGGATTTGGGGGCAGCACCGATTTGGGTCTTCAACAACGGTGTGAAGAAAAAATTAATGTCATCATTCTTTGTTTTTTGATTGAATGGGTGGTAACATTATGCAACAATGTGTTAGGGATATTGTTGTAAATTCTTAGAGTTTATAGTTAATTTTTTTGATCTAACATCTATCAATTCACCATATAATTAGTTATTGGCTTCTTAGTTACTCTCCTTTTAACTTGGTCCAATGAAAGTCTAAAAATCTAAAAATTAGTCAAAATTCCTTGTAAAATTAGTAACCACTAGAAGAGAGCTTGACAAATGCAAATGATTCTACCTTATTTTTTTACTCTTTCCTTTGACTCTTGGGAACAAGCAACATAGTGCGAGAAGTTTTTTGTTTTTTATTTTAAGGGCTTTTGAAAGTGAGGTTTTATTGCAGGCATCAGCCACCAACAATCTGTGCCAACGGAGGTGATTGGTCCGTTTGTTCAAGATGTATTGGATGGCTTTGAGTTTGCAAGAGGGCCTTCCAACTCTACTTGGGGTGCAGTGCGAGCCCAAATGGGACACCCTGAGCCTTTCCATCTTCACCATGTAGCAATTGGTAATGAAGACTGTTGGAAACCATATTACAAAGGTGAGATCCACTACTTTTTGTGTCTATCTTTCTTTCTTATTTGGTATGTAATATTATTCAACATTGGAGCTGAGGTGTCATTTGATTTCATGTAGGAAAGAGATAATTTAAGTTGATCCATAATTAGTTTGATACAATTTAAAAATGTTCCCCAACTCATTGTTTCTCTAATTTCTTTTGTTTTATTAAATATATTGTTCATTCTATTGAGTGTGGTCCACACTCAATAGATACCATTACAATATTTGAGATAATGTTACATGAATATAGGAGTAACACTATTTGAGAAGCAATAATGAATACAATGAAGAGTGTAGTCAATGATGGTGCTTCATTCATCCTTGCTAATTTCTTATTACCAAACAAAACGAGGGAACATTTTGTCTTTTGGATTGGATTGTCAAAATGTCCAAAAAAGTTTGTAATTCATGTGCCACAACTGATCATGATGTGATATTGGATTGGGCCAAACAGGAAATTATATGGAGTTCTACAAAGCTATCAAGCTTATGTATCCTGATATTCAAATAATTTCAAATTGTGACGGTTCTGGTGCTCCTCTCGACCATCCTGCTGACTTATATGACTTCCATGTAAGCCCTTTTTTTTTGTTCTTTTTCTTGGGAATTTTATTCTTTGGCTATCATGGATGTCACATCATCTTGCACATTTCACTTATAAGGATTTTTTTGCAGGTCTACACAAATGCCAACAATCTCTTTCGAATGCGTCACCAATTTGATCGCACTTCCAGAAATGGCCCCAAGGTAACACCACTCTAGCCCCTAATAAGACAATGATCAATTCTTGGAAAATTTGTGCTGATTCCTACAATGTCTAGTTTTGTAGAACCTTTTCCAAAAAATTGTACAAAGGGGGGACTTGTATGCGCACTTTGTTGGGATAAATTATTTTCCCTATTCGAGTGCCTGGAGTAAATGCTATCGGTCCCTTGGGGAGATGAAGTGGCTAGGGAGGTCTAAACATGTATGCACTCTATTGGGATATTAAATTTTTTTCTTGTTAGGGTGCCTAGAGTAAATGCTATCATGTCTAAAAAGAGTGGAAATGTCTAGGGAGGGTAGCTTTGGATAGCATTGTGCTAAACCCCTAGTTAGAAGGTTAGACTAAATACAATTCATTATTTTTCAAGAACATTCTACAATAGAGTATATTGTCTATCATTTAAGATTGTATTAGCATTGTGATCAGCAATAACCATTCTTTCGTAGTTTCGTCTAACAATATCCGTTTCATTCTTCAGTTGAAGATGTAAGGCAAAGGTTTCTACCAGGGGAAAAAGATTAAGGATCTTGGTTACTTTGATTCTTCTTTAAATTAGAAATAGGCCCAAGGTGTGGATAGCTCATATTTAGAAAGCTATGACCATTGTAGTGGTAAGCATTTGTATTAAAAACACATGAGCCGGTGAGAATTGTCTGAATTTGTATAAACAGGTTGTAAATAACATAAGAATTATGTGTGTCTTTTCAGGCCTTTGTGAGTGAGTACGCAGTGACCGGATCTGACTCAGGGAAAGGCAGTCTATTGGCGGCATTGGCCGAAGGCGCATTTCTCATTGGCATAGAACTCAATAGGTTTTAACTTTTTGAATCCTTTCATTTTCATTTGAGATTTTTTTTTCAATTTTACTTAAGATTTTACATGCTGAAAAGATTGTAGATCTGCTCAAGCAAAGTAAAGTTTCTAATACAATTGTCTATTTTAGATTTAATGAGTTCTTTCTAATTTATTATTTGGCTTTGTGGTGGGAGAGCAGTGATGTTGTACAYATGGCAAGTTATGCCCCTCTCTTTGTAAATGACAACGATAGAAGGTATGTTTTTTTTCAATAGCAGATTCTTTTTGTACATGACACTGATTTAAAGATCATCATGTTTCAAATTTAATGCATCATTAAATTTAGTTTCAAGGTCAAGGGTTCATATTGTAGAAGAACTTGCATCTTTAGTCATCTAAAACATCAAACAATTTCAACGTTGTCATTACATTGTTAGAATTATCCGTTAATTCATAGTAGTATGAATCCAATGATATCCTCCATTACTCCATTAGATACACCCTTCCTTTTCATTGCTTTAAATCTTAGTACATTAGCACATATCCAAAGATTTTCTCCCCTAACTCAACATTTTTTTCAAATTAAAAATAATTCAAATTCAAAGATTTCTTCTTTCAGAATCACCTCCTTCTTTTTATTGGTACAACTCCTAAATGTCAAATCTAACCAACCCCTTGGTCTAACGTTTTAGTGTATTTTCAAAAACTATAATATTTTAAAGTTAATTCATTGTAGTGTGAATCCAAAGATTTTCTTCCATAGACACATCCCTATTCCTTTTCAATGAGATAGGGTCAACAAGTCCCTTTTGCTTTATTCAAAGAATAACTCAATGGATTCCAATTGCATTAGCCAAATACTACAATAGAACTTCTACAAAGAGTTGGGTCGTGATTGGTCTAGCACTTTACAATAAAGAGGTTATTGCATTAATAGGGAGTCATTTGCATTCATGACATTTGTATTCCCCCTGGCCCAAGACAAGTAATCAATATTACTTTAGAGAGGTTTATTACTTTAGAGAGTGTTGTTTATTAAAAATTCCATTGTAATAATCAAATGACCTTGCGTGTGTCAATACAGATGGAACCCAGATGCAATTGTTTTCAACTCTTGGCAACAATATGGAACACCTAGCTATTGGGTCCAACTTTTTTTCAAAGATTCCAATGGAGGCCACCTTGTGCCTTCCATCGTGCAAGCAGACTCATCCACCAGTCTTGCGTCACTTGTCACTTCAGCCGTCCGCACACGCAACTCCTCCTGTGGCTCGGATTGCTTGATTGTAAAGGTGAAAATCCCTACCTCCTCATTATGGAAATATGTCAAGTTTTGATGTTCGATGATGCATAAGGTAGACTAAGCATGTCCCAATCTTGTCAAAATTTAGGAGGGTGTGTCATTGTAGAATGACAATGTAAGACTATTTGGCACTTCTTATTTTGGAGCACTTCAACAATAAGATATCTTGAATTGTCGTAAAGCTAAAACATGGTTTACATAGATTAGGGAAATGATCCATCGAAAAATCTACATGACCAATTAGAATAGTTGTGGGTCTTTGAGTGGCCATTTCTTTGGTTTAAGTAGAGTATATTTTACTCATGTCAACATCCTTGGAAATAAGAGCCTTGTTTGTTTGGATCTTGATTAGATACAAATTGTGAGGCATGTCATAACAAGGCTCTACGAGATAGATACAAGCCAAACATTAAATGTTCACAATGAGTGTAAGAATTTTATTTTCATGTCTTGTTAGTTGCCATCTATAGTGAAGAAGGGAGCATTCTCTCAACCGTTGAAGATTCTCATGAGCTATTTTCAAGATTGATTCTAAGTTGGTGTTTGTATTCGTATTTGATTGCAGGCAGTGAACTTTGGCAATAGCGCTTTGAACTTGGATTTCTCAATTTTAGGAATATCTGCAAACAATATTGATATTGACCAATCATACATCACCCTTATGACCTCTTTGGTGCTCATGGATGAAAACTCATTCACCAATCCAAAGAAGGTGCGATATTTTTCCACATACAAAAGCATGTTGTTGGTTTCAATAAACATTGTGCTCAAATATTTGCATTCTATTTGTTGACAAAGTAACTGTTTGGCTATCAAAAAACATGAAATCATTCACTATAAATAATCCATTTTGTTTATATTTTATATATTTTTTCTTCCATTTATGAAGCAACTTGGTGCTTGTGATGCCTATTGTTCATATCTAGCTAAAACAACTAGGTTACTGAGAATAGTTTGGCCATTGATAAAACTCAACTATTTCGTTTAGAGTAGCCGACCCATTTCCAATTATTGAAGGAGTTACACATGTTTGGAGCATGGACTTCTCGAGTGGGGAAATTTTTMCATGTACAGAAATAGGATTTCCAAGGATTCCATAATCTTCCAAATTTTTTTCCCTCAAAACATAGTTAATATGAATTTTTTTAGTTGAAGATCTTGTTTGATCCATGCTGGTCGTATAGGTCTTCCTATTTCCAACCAAGGGTTGGTTGCAATATCGAGAGACTTGTAGCCAATCATAATGTGCCACAATTGCTTTGGGAATTGTGCCATAACTTATCACTATTCATTTCCACTTGCATGGAAATAGACCAACCTATATACCATCCAAACATCCAAATGGGGGGTGATAATTACCACCCTATAATATACCACCCAAATGGGGGTGATTAGAAATGGATCGGCATCTTCGAACGTGGTTTGGTGCTTGGTGGTTATCTAATCCATAATGTGATAGTATAGTAGTCCTAGTACCTAAACTCTTTGTTAGAGATTTCTAGCAATGAATATCTACTATTTTTGGACATGAGTGATTCAATGTCCAAGGATCACAAACCAAGGTCATACCAAGTCCCTCTCAGGCGCTAAGTTTTCAGTGTATATATTTTGAAAACCTTTTGCGTTTTAAGGGCATACTAAAAGTTGTCTTTCTCATTTTTTTGCGCATTGTTTTTGTTTTTGAGCAGGTGACGCCCCAAGTGATCAAACTCACAAATGCAGGCCCCAACATGGAGCTCTTTGTGCCTGCCTTCTCCATTGTAGCCCTGGAGTTGGGGTTGGCTCCTGAGAAAAGCACCATCATGAGAAGCGGAGCTGGGATTGTGCAAACTGTGTCAGGCAGTGAAGGCAGTGCAGAATTATTCAGCTAAGCCAACTTAGTGTTGAGATTATGGAAACAAATTATGTATAGAACGTCGTTTGTGATGCACATAAATAATATTTTGGGTCTCTCATTGGGTGAATGTATAATTAAGTAGCAGTCTAGATTATAATTTGTTCACAAGAACAAGTTTTATAGAGACCAGTATAGACTAGGTTAACCCATAAACGTTGAGGCGGACGTTTGGCGTCCGATGAATGACAAGGAATCCTCATGTGTAGGACAAAAGTGCAACTATTCATCCTTGGAATCACGGATGGAAAGAGGAGATCTTTTACTGTACTTTGACTTCTAATGAGTGCTTTTGGATTTTCTTTTTAATACCAATGATTTTCACAGTATCAAAATGGATAATTTCCATGGTCACTAGTCCATCCTTCAAGGGTTCAATTGGTTGAGTTAATCTTTTGCAGAGACTTAAATGTCATTTGTGTTCTTGGTGTTGATGTTTTTTATAAAATCGCATGACTGACCTACAATGAATTGTTCAATGGAGTCATTTATGAAATAGAGGTTTTGAAGTGCCTGACTTAACCGTATAATGATGTTGGATGACAAAGTATTCTTCTATGTAAGACAAAAGTACAAATGTTTATCCTTGGAATTTTCTGTGCAAATGGGGAGGTCTTGTACAAAAGTTTGACCTCTAATGAGTGCTCTTAAATTTTTTCTTACCAAATGATTCGCATGATACCAAAAATGGATGGATTTCCATGGTGACCAACCTGATGTTCTTAGGATTAATTTTCTTACTTGCAACCATAAGGGACCTTTTACATATATGTTTATCATGCACTTGAAAACCATATTGTTGGCACCCCACTGATCTATTGATAATACCCAAGACCATGAGTGGGTGGGTGCATGGAAGCACATGTTATATAATCCAGAAATGATTGTGCTTTTGTACCCATAGAACTCATGAATGTCACATTCTCTAATATAACATCCCTTGTTCTCGCACCAATCCGTAATGGATGTAAGGTAACTATTGTACACCTAAAATCATCCAAACAATTGAAACATTCAAGCATAGATATTATTGTTAACCTTAAAAGGAAGCAACTCAATAAGCAAGGTAATCAGTCAAAAATGCCAAATTCAAAAATTAATAATTATAAGTGAATTTTTCACTTCTACAATTTCTTTAAGAGTCATCCATTTGACATTTTTAGTCCTCATCATCTTTATTGAGTTAAACTATCTAAATTTTTCCTAGAGAGTGAATAGGAGATTTCAAATTGTCTCTCCATACATTTTTTGGGCACTATGATGAATAAACTACAAATCCAAAGTTAAACTCAAAGTAGGTCCATCAAAAATTGACCATAGGCTCTTACAAATCAAGTGAAACCCTCAACCCCTTTTGAAGACCCACTTCTAACAAGTAAACTTACTTTGAAAGCATAAGCGCAACTAAACCATTCTCATATTTAACCCCTAAATTTCCAAGGCCCTATTTTTGTCAAAAACTACTCAAAATTGTCATTTCCAGTGAAAAGAGCAAAAAATTGAAAAATTACCTTTTTTTTTTGCATATCTAGCAATAGGATTTTGTATTAGAGAATATGTGGGAAGAATTTCAAATGCTATGATTGCATTATAGATTGAAAGATAGATGCGTTCAAAGTAGAGAATCCATGATTTTTGATATTGTGGCAAATTAGTTTATGAGACTTTGACCGTTCTCAACATAAAAAATTTGCACTACAAATTTTGAATGTAAATTTTTGTATCATGAAGAATTGAATGGAGATTATGAGAAAAACAAAAGTTGAAAAATAATAAGATATTCATTCTTTAAAAATTATTCAATAGAAGAATGTATGTGATAGAAGAAAAAAATAAATCATTAATAGCTTAAAGATCGAAATAAAACAAACTAATTACAATGGTGAGATTAGTTTTATAAACAAAAGTATACCATGCGAAACTATTTGTTTTTGAAAAAATTTAATAATTGATCTCACAAACAAATCCTATGTGATATGTTTATTATAAAGATGATCTAATTGCTAGAACAAGATGATCCATAACTTTCAAATCCTAAATTCAAATGGAATGAATCAAAACTTTTTATATATGCAAAAATACAATCTATGGGAAACAAATTCTTAAAATTTTTGTTTCAAGTTTTTGAGGATTTCTTTTCGTACCTTCTAAATTCAAATTTGGACTTATTATAGTATAACTTTTGCTCTTGGGCACCACTTGAAATAAGAGTTATATTTTTCCAAAGTTAATATTTTTTTTCCATCTTATATGATAAATTTTCAAAAAGTTTAACCAAAAATTGAGCTCATAGGAATATCCAGAGGAATATGTGATAGTTTCAATGGTGCAAGGAGCTTCTACTTTGAAAATTCATAGGAATAACATGTCTTGTTCAAAATTTATATTTTCTTTACAAATTCATGATTTTCAATTGTTAATGCTACTAAAATCTATTTTTTCTTATAGAGATGCCTCTAACTTTGTTGAGTTTGTTGATTTTGATGTTTTAGGTTTTTTCACCTTCGAAGCTCAATAATTTTAGGTAAGAATTTGGAGTCAATTATGAAAATAGATTCCAATTGAGGTAACAACATCTAAAATCATACAAATAAGAAATTCACCATCATTATATGATTATATTGAAATTTTTTTGTAGAATCTTGTTGGTAATTTAGAAGAAGGGGATTTATTCTAGATTTTTTTAGAGTACATTTTTTTGGACACCATATGAATAAATTCAAATTTTCCAAGTACTAAAAATAAGTGTTAATTTTTTAAAACCAAATTACTATAGACTCTCATGAATAGTGGGAGTACATTTTAGGCAAGAAATCAATCTCAATAGTGATTTTGGGCAAGAGTATGTAGTGGTTGTAGGCAAAAATATGTAGTGGGTTTAGGCAAGAATATGTAGTGGGTTTAGGCAAGAATATGTAGTGATTTTAGGCAAGAAATAAGGAGGTGAACCCAATACCAACCGTTTTTTTGGACACCATAGTTCAAAATGATTGAAGTTAAGGCATGTACTACCGTCATACATTCTCATTCTGAAATTAACAAGGGTCCTACATTTGGGTGGTATTAGGTCAATGGTTGGTATTAAGTTCACCTAATTTATGTAGTAATTTTAGGCAAGAATATGCAGTGCTTTTGGGCAAGAATATGTAGTGGTTTTAGGGAAGAATATGTAGTGGTTTTAGGCAAGAATATGCAATGGTTTTAGGCAAGAAAATGCAGTGGTTTTAGGCAAGAATATGCAATGATTTTAGGCAAGAATATATACTTGTTTTAGGCAAGAATATGTAGTGGTTTTAGGCAAGAATATGTTTGTCCAAAAATGTTTTTTTTTCTAAAATTTGGTACTTGCACTAGAAATGACAGTTTTGGAGCGTTTTTGGTGAAAGCATAGTCAAAGACCTTTAGGGGTTAATTGTTTGGTCCCCTTAACCCCTAAAGGACCAAGGCGATTTTTCTGAAAAAAACACTCAAAGCTTCCAGTTCTGTTGCATTCATCCAAGAAAACAAAAAAAACTCTTTTTTATAGAATCTAATGGTAGAATCTTGTACTTTAACTGTCTAAGCCCATGTGGTAATTTTTTTTGAAGTTTGACCGCACGGATTGAAATATATTGGCATTTCAAGTTGAAAAATCAAGTATTCTTAATTTCAAATTTTTGTGGATTTTTTTTTTTGCATGTCGACATGAAAATTATACTTAAGATCGTAGAACTTTTGCTCCCAGACACCGATTGAAATAAAAATTATATTCCCATGAAGATAATAATTTTTTCTATCTAATGAGAAAGTTTCAAAAAGTTTCATTTAAAAATTGAGATCGTAGGTACCTGCCCAAACTCCTCAAAGTCATGGTCCTTTAGGGGTTAAAACCCCTATTCAGTTCAATATAATAGAACTTCTAATAATCTTCACTCACTAAACTAATAAAACTCTCTACAGTAATGTGTTAGACCGGTCCTGGCCTAGCCCACGTACAACCAACATGAGAGCAAATGATCCACCCCAATTCTAATAATCTCTTTGCAATAATGTGTCAAACTGGTCCTCAACCCTTGACTTATTAAAAGTTCTAGTATAGTTCTAATTTTAATTTTAATTTCATCTTTATTTATTTTATAACCCAAGAAGGACCTTTGGGATTTATGTATAAGAACCATATTTAGCTTTATAACTCTTCAATTATGATTTAACATATGCATTGTGATACATTATTATTTACATAGTATCGTGATCATTAATTTACTTTCTAATGAAAAATATTTGGTCTATATTTTTGTGATCAAATACCACTGTATTTGTAATGTACTATACGGCTGCAGAGGCCCTTCTAGGGTTCAATTAAAAGTGGAAAAGAAAAAAACAGGGGTCCTCCCAAATTCCTTCATGCAAGGACCGGCTGGCCATTCAGTTCCATATCTGAATGTTTCCATTTGAGCTTCCTTCGCCATTTGACCCCCAGTAAGCATGGGAAATATTCAAATTGCCAAGTGGCAGCCTCTCAGAGGGTCCAAGTAGGGTCCAGGTGGAATCCAACCACAGAAGGGAAGACGCCAGTGCAACTGCCGCCTAATCCTCCAGCCGCCGCCTGGACCTCTGCAGAGCCCCCACCCCGCCAATTTCTGAAACCGAACATGCAGTCAAAATGTACATTCTCAGGGCCTATCATTTCCACTACTGTACAGTTCTCACATGTACCCGTCGCGAAGATTTCGGGACGCATTCGGGCTTCCTCAAGGGAAACCTGGCGGGTCTTTCTACAGCACCCTACCACCACCTTAAAACGTTATATCAATCCCGTTTTCAAGACTTCCGAGTTACATCAGTCCTTCCCTGCGCAGAATTGGACATACAGATACAAATTGCTTACATTCAATCCCTTTAGATATTTGCAAGAGATTGGAGCTCTAACTGAATTTTGGGTCACCATGGAGGCGTTGCAATGCAGGAATGTGGCTGTGTGGGCTATGGCTGCGAAGGCTGCTGCAGGGGAAGTGCAAGGCCGTGCTGGGAGGATTAAAATGTCCAGGAACGGAGCGCAGGTACTTTTGTTTTCCATGGTGATTTCATTGGTTTCTCTCCACCCTGTTTGCGTACGTTTCTTACTTTGGAATCAATGTTTGGACCGGGGTTGCCGATTCGATGATGGTGTTTGCTTTCGAGTTGGATATTTTTGTCTACATGGTTGGTCTGTTCGTGGAGTTAGGGTTTGGGATATGTTAGCTGTGGTTTGAGAGAGGTGGTGGTACTGGAAGTTGAAGATTGGTGGTTTGGTGGAAGGCGTGGGTAGAAATTTCAGTAGAATAATCAGGTTTGGGGGATGTGTGCTGCATGGTTTGGTGACGCCGTCCCCTGAAATGTAGAGTTCTGGTACATTCTGTACTTAAAACGCACGCTGGGTGTCACCTGAGCAGCGCGGTGCCCGTTCTTTCGTTTGGGACCTGATTCTCGAACCCTTGGAGGCGATGTTTTCACGGGAGCGTTAAGGTTTTAAGTTCGGGTCACGCGAAATCGCCACGTTTGCATAGTTTTTACTGGTGGCATTTTTATGTTCTTGTATGCAAAAGTTACGAAGGTTTGAAGGTTTATCGCTACATGCTTGAAATCGTCACTTGATCGGATGGAGAGGTGGTGTACATCCTGTCAATCAGTTTGCACATATTGTATAAGAGTTTAGGGTGGTATTTGTGTCTGTTGGCTTCCTTAGAGCTTCATCAGGTCTTTGCTTCTTCTATTTAGCAAAAATCGCATTAATGATCGTGGGCTTCAGACTTCAAGGAATGATATGCATTACTCAATGAAGTCTTTCACTGTTGAATTGGGATTTCCCATTAGTCCACTCTGAAGTGTCTAATGTTAAACTTGTTTTCTATGCTAATGGCTTTATTAATTTGCTTCTGCTGATTTCACTTTAATTGAGTGAGCATTGATTAGTCCTCTTGTTAATCATTGTATAACACAATAATCAGTATTAGGGATCCTCAAATTTGTGGTTTGCCACTGACCTAATAAGCTTATCCCTTTCTCTTTCAGTAGCCATTCCTCCAGGTTGTAAGTCTCTAATGTGTACTCCTAGTGGGGTCTGTAAACATTCTTGCCATTGACACAAATCTTTTCAATGAAGTTTTGGAGGTGTCCTAATATTGCACATTCCATTCAAGTGTTAATCAAGAAAGAAATTGTACTTCATGAGCTTCATATTATCTATTCTTTAAATTTTTAAAGGCGCACTAAGATTGTGCACTTCTTTCTATGCAAATCAGGCGCACATACTTCGGGACGCTCAAGATTAGGACTCCCTACCATACACTATTGAAGCAACCACTAATTTGTACTTTGGAATCACAGGTTGGTGGCCACGTGACCCACTCCTCGTCACCCAGTCGCGATTGGAGAGTGTACGCTTCCCAGATGGRGCCGAGTGGTGGTCGCCGAGGTGAAGACTCCGCCAGCACTGGCTTGCATGCAACAGTTGAGAAGGCCAACAACGATGAGAGCACCAAGAATGGTTCCCAAAGGTTTGGATCCAGTGAAGTCTATTGTGACGAAGGAAGTTCGTTTGGGGCGGTGGAGAGCGTGTTGGAGAATGAGGGTGGCAAGTCTGTGGAAGATTACAAACTTCGTGCTCACATCTTTTCAGAGAGTGACGCTTTCTTCACTGCTCTCAAGGACCGGAACAATGGAGTGGCGAAGTAACCCTCGTTTGCCAATTCCATTTTGCCAGGCAAGCCAGTGCTGGCGGAGTCTTCACCTCGGTAACCTTTTAGAAATTAAAGGATTATAACTCATAGTCCTTGTCCTTCTAAATATTCTTCCTTCAACACAGTTTATTCCAGTTGTATATACCTTAAGTTAACTCTGGGATCTTAATTGCTGTGCATGGCCTGGACTAGTAGGATCCATTTGTACAACAGATGTTGTGCCTTAATTTCATGTTCTTTCACCCGCTTGTATGCCCTTGTACTCCCTTGTAGAATTGCTCTCGTTCATTGATTTTTTGGCATTTACTGTTTTTGTTTCACACTTTTATTGGGTTCCATTCTCGTGTTCTGAGCATGGTTTGTTTTGAGACCTGTTCGGTATAATCCTCTATAGAAAATTGATGGGAAAATGGACAAGATGGTGCTCAACAGTAAACGGTAATGTAAAAATTGTGCAAGTAATTTGGTACCTACCAGTGTGTACGGTTGAGATTTGTATAACTTGAAGACATTTGAATCCATAAAGCTTCAAAAGCAATGATGTTTTTGAACCCCAAAAATTGAATGTCACTTTAGCTTTAACATCAAAAATCCAATCTGGAAAATAAATGACTATGACTTTTTTACTCAAGATTTTGTGCAAGGGTACCCTGTGTAATATTGACTTTTCCTAGTGTTGAGGGCTCTTGGAAATGAGCCTCAAATACACTAGATCTTGGAGACAAAATTGCATAAGAAATTCATTTAGAAAAAATATAGAGTAGATTATGAGAAACTATAAATTGATTGGGGTTATACATGCTGGGCCCTATAACCTCATGTATTTTGATTGACGATAGTTTTAGATTCACCATGCAAAAAGTGGGTTGAAATTTTTTTGTAGTTTTGACATCCTCTTGGTTAGACATCATAATGTTTCAACTCATAAGTGATATTTTTGTGTTTTCTTTTCCAATGTAATCTCTAACATGTCTACTTTGAATCTGTATGGTTACAATCCCAAAAAATTGATACAATTTATCAAAATGTTGTGTTTTTGTTCAACTTGGAGCAAATTTCTAGAAGCTGAAAACATGCTCTGGGCATTTAGAGGTTAATCCTTAAACAAAAAGTTGGTGACTGTGGAAATCATCAATTTTGATACAGTGGAAATCATTGGTTTAATCCCTCAAGGACCATTGTCCATTCAATAGACAAATGGGATTTTGGGCAGGTATCCACAGTCTCAATTTTTGTCTTGATTTTCTAAACTATTTTTGAAGATAGAAAAATCGATTAGCTTTGTGGGAATATTATTATTTTTCAATTGGTGCCCGGGAACAAAATATATACCAAATAAGCTCAAAACAAGGGAGGAGGGTAGCCAAAAAAACCATTTAAATATAATTTTTTTTAATTCTTTTAATTTTTTTAATAGATTATATTTTTTCTCATAGATTTTATTTTTGCCTACATAGAAAGATTATATTCATTCCATTTGCATTTGTTATGAGGAAGTTATGGACAATCTTGTTTTTCGGGCAATCTAAGCATTGTTTTGAAAAAATAAGTTGTAGGATTTGTTTCTAAATGCAATTTTTACAATTTTTCAAAAAAAAGGCACCGCATGTTTTCGTTTGCTTGCCAAAACAATCTCGCTATTGGGATTAGTGTGTTTAATTCCATCCTAAAGATATCAATAATTTAGATATTTCTTCTATCTTCTATCTATTTCTACTTAACAATTTTTTTAATGAATAACTGAATGTTTAGCTTTTTTGTATTTGTTTATTTTTTCCAATACTCCCAACTCAATTCTCCACCATAAATATTTAAAGCTCAAAAATCTTTATTGCAAAAAACTAAAGTTAAGAAGGTTCAAAGTCAAATAATCTAGTCCCGCAATGTGTTGAATTTTTTTTTTAACTTTAGTCGCAAAGATCTTGCAATCTGTGAGGTCAAAAAATTTGAACGCCTTATGAGTCGTATATCACATATTTTCATATTAAGTAGGTGTAGGATCCTACAGTTAGATGTGCAAAGAAAACAATTTTCAAATTTTTTTACTCTTTGCTATGAAAATGACAATTTTAAGTGTTTTTTAGCAAAAAAATGGCCTTGGTCCTTTAGGGGTTAAAAAATTCCAAAAGCACTCATTATAAGTCAAACTATTGTAGAAGATCTTCCCTTTCCACCCCTAATTCCAAGGATGAATAGTTGCAATTTTATACAACACATAAAGATGCTCTCTCATTCATCAACCAGAAAATGGCCTTAGCATCATTTATGGGTTAACCCMACTCATAGGAAATCAACCAACTCGCACCACCTCTTGATTCATGCTTTACCAATTGAAAAAACTAAGTTAGGATTCTCCTTTATGGCCAACGTTGACTCACAACAAGAGCGATAGAGAGACAAAACATGACAAAACTCAACAATTAACCATAATGGTAAGCTCATGCAGTGGTAGGCATGGTCCATGAATCTAGATCAGGGTTGACACCTTCCTACTGAATAATGATTTTTTTCTAGAAAAAACTAGGTTTGATAAATACTAAAAATATAATTCTTTTGTCAATATTCTTATTTCATCATACATTTTTGTGAAAAAAAAAAAAAATCCTAAAATTTTGGCATCTGTTTTTAGAATTATTTTCCATCGATCCTACCATGCAACTACAATACACACTTAGAAGTGAAGGAGTCCAATTTTTTTTAAATGACTCGAAAAAGACAACACTTAGAGGATTTAAAGTTTCCTTCCTTGGCCTCAATCTGTATAGACAAATATTAAAGTTTGGTTTCTTTAATAAAATTTACATCCATTGTGTCATCATTTTTCCAATTGTAACTATACCTATGAATGGTCATGTTCTTTGAATGCTAAATTTATAAATCATTACATTTCAATGAAAAGAACTGCAATTTCAAACAATTTTTTTTCCCAAAATTGATTTCTAGTTATTATGGTCCACATTTTTAAAATATTTTTGTGATTTCAGCATAAGGATCTTCTAGAATACAACACATATGAAAGATTTTCAACTTCAAAATTACCTATAATTCTTGTCTAATCAAGATTAGGATTGTTTTGAAAATTTAGAGTTTTCATATAATTTTTGGAACTTCTTTTATTTCAAATCAAATTATATACAATAAAATTGATTTAAAATGAAGAAGCCAAAATCTTGCTCATTTGGCTGTAGAGTTTTTCATTGACTTCATTCAAATGAATCTTTGTTTTTACAAGAGAAAAAAATATACTTGAAAAGCCTTTAATTTCTTTAATAAGATTAAAATGTAATGCCCATTGGAAGATGGAAGGTTGTAATTATGTTAGGGTGATATACTTTAGTTTGTGTTCCAAATAAACTAAGATTCTTGATGAACTCATTGTCAACTTTCCAACTGGGTGATTGCAAGAAACACCTGTCCTATTTTGCGTCACACGTTGCGGTGTAGAGCTCATTGTTTGTTGTATAAAAATTAAAATCCTTTGTACAGTGGAATCTTCATCATTGATATCTATGGTTTTAAATGTAATAGGTCCTTGAATAAGAAATAATCCAATCAACATCAAATGTTCAAGAATCAGTGACAAAATAATGCGTCCATGTACAAAAGGCCAAAATGCTCCTGCACTTTCATATGCTGCTTCATACACATTTATTACCTAAAATAATTTTGATTATAATAATTGTTATAAGAATTCTATAAAACTTTGTGATTGAATTATTTGCAATGTTTTTCATATTATTTATTTATTAAAATATGCAATGTTGTGATGTTTACCAACCATGCATGTGAGCATTAATGGGTTTAAAATCTTATTTTAAAGATGTCTCTCTACATGTAAAAATAGCTTGAATATTGTAAATATATTTATTTAATACAATTAAACATATGCTCTAACCACTACACTGAATAGGGGTATTAAAGGGACCCATATTAATTTATTGACATTTCACACTATATAAATATCTACCTTTGTTGTACATCAACAGTGACTGAAGTTTCCAAGGGTTGTACATCATGTTTTGAACATCTACAATTTCCCTCATTTAGTCCCCTTAATTGTTTGGTCCCCTTAATACCCGTATTCAATGTAGGTGACTTAGAAATGACTCAAATAATCATCTTTATATTTATGGGAATTGAGAAAAAGAATCTTTCTTCAATAACCAATGAAGGCCATTTTTATTAACAATACTCTTCCAAAAAATACTTTTCTATTTGTAACAAACCATGAATTGGTAGATAATAAAATGTTGAAWAATCAATAATTATATACCTGATGACGATGAACCACATAATTAATSGCAAAAGATAAAATAATGAATGGTAAAATAATAGGTGTTATTACTGAATACACTAGCCCCATGAGAAAATAGAGTTGTAATTGGGCTAAACCAACATAAAAACATATTGGTCCAGGGTCCATTGCACGCATTTTATCGGCTGCCGTATTAACAAATAATGAATTCTTTACATGATACATAACTAGAGCCACCGGACGAAGGATTTCAAAACCAGCTCCMGCCCATCCATCAACCATAATATATGTTATAAAGAATGTTGCTTTCATTGGAATTGTGTAAGCAAGTGTTTTTATAAAGCTGTGAATTAAAACAACTTTTTAGAAACTTTGCACCAAATTTTTTTGTACTTGTATAATATTAATATTTGAATTTTTTGAAATTTATATATATGTATATATTTTATATTTTTGCAATTATATTAGGTTGTTGTCTCCATTTTAAGAAATAAGGATTTAAAATTTTGAAGTCAATAGAGTTAAAAGTAAAGTGTGTGCATTGTGGGACCAAATGTGRGAGTTTGAAAAAAAAAAAAAAGACAAAACTCCCTGGAGTACCAAAACTGAGGGCTAATGGAGTTTGGTATTATGTATCTTTTGTATGTAATACTATTATTAGTCAAACCTTCCTTTGACAAAATTGACACTACAATTACAACTAGAGTTCAACCTCTATGATTAACTCTAATGATGTGATTTAGTATTCAAATTACTTGCATTGTTTGGATGAATTCAATTTCATAATGAAAGTACTTAAATAAATAAAAAATTAGTTTTGAAAGAAAAATGCATACTCAACTACGGATGATGAGTTCACAAAAGATTGAAGTTGCTGGAAAGCAGATCCAGTGAGAATACTCCCAAAAAATACATTMACAAGCACAAAATAGTAATATTTAAGTGCAGCTTTTTGTTCAATTTTYGATAGGGATACGTGGCCTTCAATAACGGCCAAGTATTTGGCAATATATTGTACCAATAACATACATATTTTCAAAATGAATCCGGGTAGAAATCCTTGAATGAATGATGCAAAGAATTTCCTATCATTTCAACAAGGCAACACTAGCACATGTCAATAACACAATTAAAAAGGAGTTCAATTTTATCAATTGATTATTTTAACATTTTAAGAAAATCTTTAGGTGAAATAGAAGAAAGGAGATTGATGGGCACTTAGCTACTAACGGTGCGAGAGCATGATTCCAAAAGCCTATATGGACAGTGAGATAGTGCCTTTAAGGTAGGTACACCTTAAACTAACAGCAGTCGTTTTGCAACAGTTAGAAAAAGACCTAAATCCAAGTGCAAGTGGACCGGAATCCAAGCGCAAGTGGACCCAAAGTAGTCAGGTGGGGTTCCAAGAAGTTGTCACTCTACCAAGAAGTGGCCAATCACCCGCTTGAGATCCACGCTTAGAGTGTGTCGCTTTTGGGTGTTTCCTTGCCCACTTTGGTGTTATTCTAGTGTCCACAATAGGTGCATCTACATAGTTGTTTTCAAAACTTAGTATTATATTCATACGAGCTCAGAAAAATACAAAAACAATCTTGTTGATTTCCTATTCCATTTCCTAACAAGCACACATCATTTTATTCTAAAGCTCCCCTCAAGATCTGCAAATCTAAAACAAGTGTCACTTTTAGGTGCTTCTACCTTATGGACCTTTGAGAACCATGCTCTTGCACTTTCTTCTAGTAATTTTTTCACATACACAAATATATTTTTTTTAGCATTACTTACTGATCAAGTAAAGGTTGAATTTGAGGAAATTCGGTTTCCAATCCTTGTAGACTTGCTAAAGATTGTATAATTGCAACAGGAATCATAAAACAAAATACCAATAAAAATAATGCRATACCCACAGTTACCACACGACATCCTAATTGCATGTATGGAATAGCTAAATTTTCCCAATTTATGTCGCGAGGTTCTGGAGCCCATTCGGTCATCCAAATAGTTGGGTCCATATTTTGTTGTGTTTGGGCACAAACGGCCGCCCCCCATCTTGATTTRAATGATACAAATGCTGTTGGCATTGTACAYGAAGCATCTTGAGAAACCAACTTTCTTTCCGCCTCTGCCTATATCCACAAACTTATGAGAATGTACAAAAAGAAGGTAGTGGTGAATAAAAAAAATTCACGCTTTTCAACTCGAAAAAAAAGAAGTATGTTGAGTTTGTTTGTGGACGTCACAAAGTTTAGAATCTACGGATTGTCAACAGTTATCATGTGGTTATCGTTGTTTCATGGGTTCGCACAATCATATACAATTTAGCACATCATTATGATGCATTACTTTATGAATTATCCCACCATTACGATGCTTTACTTGCAATTGCAAGTAACGCATCATAATGGTGGGATAAATTGTAAAGTAATGCTTCATAATGATGTGCTAAATTGTATATGAACGTTCAAACCCATGAAACAACAATAACCACATGATACCTGTTGACAAAGCGCAGGTTCTAAACTTTGTAATGGATACAATGATAAATCTCATTAGTGGATGTGATAATAATTTATCATAGTCTCACTATTATATTAGTGTAGCATGKTAAATTATTATTGTATTGATTAATTTTTACAAAAGAGAGTTTGCAAATTAGAAGWACTACATTAATATCAATATTTATTAATAATTTTTATTTATTATTTTATAAATATTGTGGTATATTTATGAAATACTATCGCTGCATTATAACATTCTATGGTAGCTCAAACATACTCTTCTTTTTAATTTGACACATTGATTTAGTATAAGATATATATTTCTAAATTTCTTTTTTGCATTGTTATTCTTACTTCTTTGTTTAATTTCTCTATCTTTGAAAGGTACAATTCAATGGCATCAATTTTTGTTCCACATAGTCCACATCCCATAGTCTTGAAAAAATGGATTTGAAACAAAATTAGAAATTTATAAAATGTTTGTTTATTCTTAATTAGTAGCAACATTGTTTCTTGTAGTTTTCAATAAAATAAAATAAAACATGAAAATTTTATTCATTCTTAACCAATATGTATATGTGAAGTATTTGTCTATCAAAATGTTATGAATTTAATTCAATATTGTAACATATAAGCATCACTCACAAATTAAGGCTTATTTAGAATCTATATAAGCTTAATATAATTAGTATTTTACAATATTTTTTTATAGTCATTCTATGTGAAAACAAAGATCACAAAAACATTGATTATAAAATTTGCAACAAGATTGATTTAATACAATACCCTAGTTGTAGGTTTCTTGTTTGATTTTTGAAATTTCAATAGCCAAAAGGATAACCATTCTTCTTCTTTTTCTCTTTTTCTAACTAGTTTTGCCAATTTATTTGCATTATAGACTAGCTGCCTATCATCAATCAAAAATAATAATTAAGAAACCAYAAGAAGTTGATTAATATTTTGATAGTAATCAAATTTCAAAAGCAATCAATACACACTAATATCAATGCTGGAAAATATATGATTTTTTCAATTCTTAGATCTATAATGATTTGCATTCACATTTAAATATATTTCTCTTATAAAATTTAAAATTTAATAGTTTCCTCACTTGATGACATAAATAATAATCTGGATGATGGACTTGAAAATACTTTTGCACATGAGCATTGACTGGTTCTTGCAATGTTTGAGGTACTTGACGAACAAGGACCTAGATTCATTTTCAATCATGTACTTAATGTAAGATAAAAATTTAATTTTACATTACATTTTATGTGTGGAATATAAATGTGGTTTATATTGCAATTAATTAACCAAAATTTTAGAGTTACTTAGACATGTTGTTGGTATTAGAATTCAAAGCAAATTTGAAAGAATAGAATTAGTGGACTACCACATTTAGTAGTGGACTTCCAATTTCTACATGTAGTAATTGTAATRAATGCATGAATTTGAGATTATCATATATGCAAACAAATCTTATTTAACATATTAAGTAAGTGAGCCCATTGGAGTGGGCAAAATGGCAGCAAGCTCATTGTGGGCAAAAGCATGTTAGTAGTGTTTACTTCAAAACTTGAATGTACACCACTAATATAATTTTGTGACTACAATGGGCCCATTTACCTTACTAATTTCTCACCGTAAATTGTTCGGGATGTCGGCCATCATTGCTTTGAAATTGCAATCTCATAGCTGCAATGGTTTTGTATTCTTTGAAAAGAATAAAACAAGTCCAACCTGTAAAAACATATGCCATCACTAAGTGCGTCCATAACCTGTAAGACATGTAAATTCGTTTTCACAACTCAACTGCAACTATTTTGAATGCAACAATTTGATATGTCATTGCAAAATTTATATTTTAATTTTAGAAACAAGAATTCCAAAACCATTTAAATAATTAAATTCACAACATATGATAAGTTTCTTAGCAAAAATTTGAATTTGAATGTACAAACTCAAACTAGACATGTCATGGCTCACGTAGGAGAAGAAAATACAACAATATCAACTATAGATTGAAAAATTATAATATTTGATCATGAAAGTGTTAAAACTATGAAAGTGACTCAATCCCCTTTTATATGTCAAATTTAAAATTGAGGATATGGTAAAAATGTGAGATTAAAGAACATATCATGCATAGCTACAATCAATTTATCACTTCTCAAAATGAACTTTATGTATTTTTTAAATGAAAATCTAATGTAATTTCCCCCCATAAGATCCATTGCATTTGAGGCTCATTTTTAGGAGTTCTCAACACTAAAAAATTAAGATTTGCAATAGCCCCCCTTACACAAAATCTTGAACAATTGAAACCACAAACATTCATTTTCAAACTCAAATTTTTTTCTAATAATAGACTTACAACTTATGTCTCATAAAATGTTAGAAAGCATAATGTTAAAATCATGATGTTAAAAAATAGTAATTCGGTATTTAACTTCAAAGTTTTTTTAACATCAAAATGTGGGGTTTTGGGTATTTAGGGGCTAAGTAGGAAGCTTAGAAAAAAATAAAAATTTAATTATGTTTATTAATAAAAAAAACAAATAATTACAGAAACAAGATTTAATTAAATTTCGATACTAAATACCTTCCAGATCCACTTGGTACATTAGATATTGAGAGTTTGTCAATATTACTATATAATAATGTTGAATTGGATGTTGTGCTAGATGTTGAATTAGAAATAGAACTTGATGTTGAATTAGAAATAGAACTTGATGTTGAATTTGAGCTAATAACTGGATCTAATGTATTTAAGTGACCTCCTCCAATATTGATTGTTACTATAATCGAAAGTCCCATGATCATTAATGGTATAAATATTTTCAATCTAATCAATATATTTATATAAGATTCTACTATTATACAGAGGATGTTTTTTGAATATTATGATATAATAATCTTGGATTTCCAAAATTTGCATATTTATTGAATGTTAATGTTATTTTTGTAAATTATCAATCTATAAAAATTTAGAAATTAGAAATAAGCTCAAATTTTTTTCTTGCATTATTATTGTAAATAAAATTTTAGTTAAATTGTACTTTAAAAAAAAAATCTTATCAATTAGCTAGTGATTTAGATATAAAATGTTAGTTTCAAATGTAAGAGATTTTTCTATGATTATTTTGAAATTTTAGAATTTCAAATATAGTTGTTACTATTATTAATAATTGAAAAAATTACCCAATTCGATAGATTCGAAGATAGACAGCTGCATCCAAGCCTGCATGCTCAATRAGATTTTGCTCCGACATGCGTAAAGCTGATGAAATCCATGAACATGACATAAAATAGGGACGGCATTCGGTTTCAAAGTATCTTTCCATGTTGCGACGATGATTTCGGCTTGAAGGGCTTCCTTTTCGTTGATTGTCTTTGATGTACCATTTGGRAAAATATACTCGATCATTCAATGGTTGAACTTTTAGAATGACAAAACAAAATAAAAAAAATAAAGCACTTACACAATTTATCAATGCAGAGATACCAATATCAGTCAAACTTGTCATGTTTGGTGGCTTTTATGATAGAATGACTTTTGATTGAATTTATGGTTTTGAATTAAGAATTAAATAAACTTCACACTAAAGTTGAAATTTTACATGATTTTAAGTACCAAAATCCATCAAAATGATGGAATTCATGCCTTAATCTAATGGAACTTGTACCTTTGTCTCATTCATCAATCAAAATTTACAATGTTGATTATAGATTAAAAAAAAAGTCCATTTTATTGATTGACATCAATATCTCTATTTTATGACCTTCAATAGAATAATTTCATTATAAAATAGCCTATATACTTGTTGTATTATTGTTGACAATCACACACTTGTCTAATACTAAATCTATGTTATAGTGAAAGAATTAGGATCCTAATGTTGTAAGATTAAAGAAGTTTAAATGTCATTGAGGTGCATCTCCTAATGTTTAAYACTTATATCTTTGATATTTGAGATTATATAGTTTTTAAGAATTTCCTACAATCAATTATATTAAATAAAGTATAATGATTTATGGTAGTTTTWAAAATTCTACTGTTGTTTATTAGAAAAAYCAATGTTGCTACACTACCAAAACTAAAAGAACAATTTTTACAACTTGATGTTGTCTATAATGCTTTGAATTGGGCTATTATAATTTTAGGGTTTTAGAGAACTTGTTTTACATTTTTGTATGAAAAAATATAATGTAGAAGTGCCTACAAAATTGGATTTAGATCTTTTCAAGTTAGCTCAAAATTCTTACGACAATCTTTTGCCAATATTTGGCAATATACATCATATATTTATATATTGACAAATACAGGGTGCATTAGGTGTAAAGAAACAAGCACACATGACTTGGCCAATTTTTTTTTGTTATGTGGAGAAGTGTTGAAGTAACAAAGTACAAGAAAATCATGTGGCCAAATATTTTGTATTTATTTATATTTTGGATATATAGAACTGTCTTTTCAACCACATGTTTGGGTGTCATTTAAAATTGGTAATCTCATCCAAACCATTTTAAAAAATTAGAACAACTTTACATCATCATCAAATTTTTCTTCAAATTTTCCTATAGGCTTGGTGCTTCTCAATTATATTTGGTGCTTTTTAACCCCTAAAGTCCACTACAAGAGGAAGGTGTGTTTAAGTATAGTCCTAGTAGTATAGTCTTTTAAGTAATGCCCTTTAAGTAAGGTTTTTAGTAAAATTTTACTGAAAAGACAGTCTTTTTAGTAAATTTTACTAAAAGCCTTACTTAAAAGGCATTACTTAAAAGACTATACTACTAGGACTATACTTAAAACACACCTTTCTCTTGTAGTGGTCCCATTGTCCTTTGGGGGATAATTTGAATTTTGGGCAGGTTTTCGTGACCTTGATTTTTTATGAAACTTTTTAAAACTTTTTCATAAGATAGAAAAATTGATTAGCATTGTGGGAATATAATTTTATTCCAATTGGTGTCCAGGAGCAAAAGTTATACCATAAAACCCTCCAAATTGAATTGGGCAGGCAGCAGAAATATTTTTGTAAAAATTCAAAATTAAATTTTTTTTTTTTCTTTCTGAAATTATATATTTTTGTCTATATGTGAAGCTTTGATTCATTCTATTTGGACTAGTAGTGAGAAAGTTATGGACAATCTTGTTTTTTGGGCAATCTAAGCATCTTCTTGTAAATAAAACTTATAGGATTCATTTCTGAATGCAATTTTCACAATTTTTCAAAAAAATTGTTGGACATGCTAAGGTGAAGTTTAGACTCTAGAAAAATCCCACCATTGGGATTATTGTGTTTCAATCCCATCTTAAAGCTATTAACCATTTATTTTTTCTTGCAATCTTGGACCTACTTCTACTTAACAATTTTTTAAAGATTGAAAAATGAAAATCAAGTATGTCTTTGTTTTTGTTTTTTTAAATTCTAAACTTTCAGCTCAATTCTTCAACAATTTTTTTTTTTAATTCAAAGTCTGTAGTGCAATTTTTTTTGACAAATGGCAGTCAAAGTCATCTGAAATTGCAAGCTAGTGTTCAAAAAAGCTTTCATTTTCAACTTTGAATCTAAGATATGTGAAGTACAAGATCCTACGGTTAGATTTTGGGAATAATTCTTTTTTTGTTTTCTTGGATGAATGCAACGAAAATGACAATTTTTAGTGGTTTTTGACATAAAAATGGCCTTGGGACTTCAGGGGTTAAGCGTCTAGATTCACCAATGCTATCACCAATATTGTTTTATAAATTTTGAAAGGGAAGTTTCAAAATTCCTTCAAAATTTGATAACAAGCAAAATATTATCATTTTTGGAGTAAAATTTTTCGGAATGGATTTGAAACGAGGTTCTTTTGACATGTTGATTTTTTGGAATTTTTGTGTTCTTAAAATCTATGACTTCATTTCGGCAAATTCAGTTTTGAACTAAAATCAAGGCAATTTTGACTTGGTCAACCACTTGACATATTTGCACATTGGTAATTTTAGAAAAATATGTACTCTAGTAACACCAAATTCAACCCTTAGATAGATCAACACTTGATGTAGTATCCCCACAAATTAAAAAAAACTTTCATCCAAGTAGTTAGGAGGATGAAACTGCAATTTCAATCTGTTCATTGTCCAGTTTCTAGACGTCAGCCCGCTCCAGGGTTAAGGTAGAACCACCTATTCCCAATCAAAGTCACGGCAATAGCCAACCTATAGACTAATGTATTTCCAACCAAGGCCATAAAGTTTTTTTTTTTTTTTTCAAAGTTGGGACTAAAAGTTCATGACACATGTCCCAACTTAGTATGCAAGAAAGTAGGAAGCATTGAGTGGAAAAGTATTTTTTTGAGTGATTGGAATTGAAAAAGTTTAGAGATTGGCAATGGGTCGGGCGCACTTTTTGCCTTTGGAAATTCATAGTAATTTCAATTCATGCGATAAAATTACCAAAGTTTTTGCAATCTCCATCATCTTTATCAAGTCACCTCTGAAAACATTTACCTTGCATTGCTCCAGATTCATCCGAAATTCCTTATTTGGTTCGTTATGGTTGGTTCTACCTTAAATGCAATGAGAGATTATATTCTCCCTACAATTGAAATCCTTCATTTGTTTCAAGACAATGCACTTTCTGGAATTTACTGTCAATACCTCAAGAGTGCGCATGTGCTGTTTAAATAAAAACAAGAGTCATTCAAAGATAAATTCACTTTTGGAAAAAATTGCTCTAGTGTTACCTTGAATTGTCAATACAATCGTTTCAATGTCTTCCTTGTGATCACATTGTGAGGATTCTCTTCAACAAGGTTAGCAAGTTGTAGTGAAAGATGTGGTCACTAGTAAAAAGGCAAGTAGAATTTGAAATATTCTATTGCTCACAAAACATGTTATAAATTTTCAAATTAAAGCAACAAACTTTAGGCTCCTACACTATCCCTATCCCTATCCACTGAAAAGATGGCACCACCTCTTGCCAAACAACAACAACTCCAAAATTTCTTGGCCATTGATTAAAAATAAAAAAATAAATTGAAACCCTCCATAATGCCATTGATTTAATACTAAATACATATTGAATACCAAATATATATTGAATATTGAATACTAAATACATACTCAATACTGAATACACATGGAATACTAGATATGTTGATATATCCCATATTCATTGGTAGAGAAACTACTCATAAAAAATACAAGTATGCATGCGGGTGGGTAATAAAATCAAAAATCTAGGTGAGGGCTAGAGAAATAAAAAATCTGCTTCACTTTGTCTTTTGTGTGGATACCTCTACCTCACTATCCCTATCCACCCAAAAGACAGTGTACATGTACATCAATTGGTGTACACTATTGGTCATAAGGTTTGTAGAAAACAACACATAATTTGGAACCTAGAAGCAACAAAAAGTGATGCAATGAATAATGGCACTTGCAAATAGTCACTTTTGGTAACTACTTAAGTTCTAAATAGGATTGGTTATTTCACATGGGCAAATTTGGTTTGCTAACAAATAAAAAATAAAAAACAGGAGTTTGTTTTAGGTACCTCACGATTTATAGTGTCACTACTTTTGTAACGTGTTGACTATTGATTTTCAAAGCACCTTTATTAGAGACACAAAACACAACATCATTTGCCTTCAATTGGTCATATGGAATGCTTATGTCAAAGGGGCCTTGTTGACGTGCAATTGACTTTCGAGACTAAGCAATTCTAGTGGTAATTATGCTTTGTTAGACAATTCATGTACCTTCGTACAAGTAGAACATCTCTCTTAGTGCATAGTACCGGGACTTCGTGGTAAGAGAGGTTTTTGCATGTCAAAGAGGTGCAATGAATCATTAGAAAATTTGAACTCTCAAAGAGACCGCGAGCTTGTTGCCATAGTGGTGCAATAAGGAAAAAAAATATTTTTCAATTATTATTATTATTATTATTTTTTATTTTTTCTACAAATGATGGGGCACTAGTGCGACCACGTCGCATATGGAAATTTTCGATTTTTATTTATTTATTTTTTGTAGTGTATTTAAATTTATTTATTTATTTTAAATATTTTCTGTATTGTCACTGTTTTGCGCTAGCAGCACTGCAAAGCGGCCTCTTTGAGGGTCCATATTTTTCTAATGGGCCATTTAGAGATGTCAACTTCCAACACTATTTTTCAAAGAATTTTCTTCAAATTGGCCCCACCTAGTCACCTACAAAATCCTTTCCTGCAAGTTTTGCACAAAGAGGATTTCCAAGTGCAATAAGAAAGGTTCTATCTGTCATCCACTTCGTCTCCCACTTTCACCTAATTGAGAACTGCATCCAAAGCTTCACTATGACTATGAGCAACTGATGCCGTCCCACATGCATCAACCCAATAGCATAGCGTAAATACAAGCCCACTAGATTGATTTTTGAGCAAGCATTTCCCCATACGACTGGATTTTCCAGCACCTTTTGAGGAGATTTGAATGTTGTTAGTATTATTTAATAAATAGAACAATGTTTTGCATACTACAGACCCATTGCAAGATGTCCATTCCTATTCAGGATGATAAGGATCCATGTGTAAACCCAAATTCCAACTTCCGCATACGTTCCTTGAATGCAAGAATTCACAGAACTCTAAGTATATATTCTGAGATAAAAGGTAACCTAACTAGCATTTCTTTCAAGATCTGCGGTTGATGATGCAACCATCAAGATGACCCCATTGTCATACCTCATCTTCAAGTGGCTACAACTAATTGTAGTCCATGCCTACAATGTATAAAACCTTTTTATTTTAGAACCAAAATCTAAGATAGTTGAGTCGTATAATTCAAGGACTTATGCTCGAAAAGAAACACCTCACTGCACAAATCCTAAAACCCTAAAACCGTAAAGCCAAATGGATCACAACAATTCACACTTTCTATACTAAATTCATGAAATTAGGTTTCCAAATCAAGCCAAAAAAAACTGAATCTGACAAGTGAAGTTCAAACTCAAGCTCAATGTCTCAAACTAAAAAAAATTCCAATTGAATTTGATCTAATTTTGTAGAAAGAGTACCCACTCTCGAGCTTTCAAATCACTAGAGAAAACAGTGCCTACATCAGCATGTTTTGTCGCATCGGATATGGATTATTTGTATAGTAATTTAGATGGTTGTAGAGGGTGAAATTTTGAAGTGATATCCTCTAACTATAATGCAGTTTATTTACCATTTATAGCAAGATGATGAGTTAAAATCTTTTACTTCAATGTAGTTTAATGTACTACATTTGTTTAAAATTTTATTTTTAGAAATTTAACTTTTATTTTTATTTTTAAAATGATTTTACTTTAAAAAAATAAAAGACATATTTGCAAATAAAAGTATATATATTTAAATTGAGTTCATTATATACATGTTCATTTCAAGGTAATATAAATATAGATCATTTTAAAAAATTATATGTTTTTCTAACAATCATTGACTGAATAATAGTTTGTAGTCTACAATTTCTAGTTCTTTGGTTTGAGAAAATGAAGAGAATGATTGCAAAATCGATAGAAGTAGGACTTATTATTTTAGCAGGGATAACCATATTATTCAATATTATAATGTGGTGTTATACAACCACAACCCGAGGTTACACCTTTACAATGTTGGTTGGTAAATCAACACAAACAAGATTTCTTGGAGACATAGCTAGAGTATATATATTGTATTCACTTCCTATTGTTCTTGGCACAATTGTTGCTACAATATACCTTGCTTTTAAGCAACGTCATCCTTCAAGTTTTACTTCAACACGATGTGGGCGTTATTGGAGACTATTGTGGACCCATCCTTTATTTGTCAACAAAATTTCTGGCATACTAAATAGCTTTGATATCATAGTTACTGTCACAACAATATTTGTTGTGTTGTGGATGTTTTTAAATGAATATCTGCCTCAAGCTCGCAAATTTGATGGACAAGCAGGTGCAACTTTATTGAAGTGGAAACAAGCCGGAATTGTTTTAGGACGAGTTTCGGCATTGCCCATATCACTATTATTTATTCCGGTTGCACGATCATCACCACTTTTGCGCATGATAGATATTCCCTTTGAACAAGCAGTAAGATACCACAGGTGGTTGGGTCACCTTGCAATGACTATTTTTTCAGGACATGTTGGCATCTTCATYGGAATTTTTGCATACAAGAACAAAATGGAGAAGGTGATTACTTGGCCACACACAGGGATTTCATATTTAGCTGGACTTATTGCTTTCATTGCTGGGATCATTATGTGGACAACTGCGCTCTCTTTCTTTCGAAGACGCTATTTTAATTTATTTTACTATGCCCATCAATTATATTGGATATTTTTTGCATTTTTTGTCTACCACGTTGGAGTCAAAACGGCAGGATATTGCATGGGAGGTGTGTTTCTGTATTTCATTGATAGGTTCTTTCGATTTCAACAATCAAAGAGAAAGATGTTCATTTCAAGTGCAAAAATTCTTTCGAATGATGTGATGGAGTTGAAGATTCCCAAATCTTCAAACCTCAAGTTTAATGCCATAAGCAGTATATTTATTAATATTCCAAGCATATCATTACTTGAATGGCATCCATTTAGTGTGGCTTCAAGTCCTTTAGATGRAAAAAAAGACATTACCATATATATTAAACCACGTGGTGTTACAAGTTGGACTCAACACTTGCATACTTTGATTRCCAAATCTATGAAGAATGATGAGCCAAGATGCCCTTTTGCCGCCAAAATTTCTATGGAAGGCCCTTATGGACATGAATCGGATTACTTTTTGCTCGAATCAATCGATAAACTTACCTTGCAAGCATCCGCAATTGAGCGCCTGCACCAACAAAATCGCATCGCCGACTCGCAATTGAAACMCCTSACGACGATCGGTTCGTCTTCCGTTTGATAACAGTTGCTGGTGTGAGTAATTTTTAAACTTGCATTTGAGGTTTTGGCCATAGAGTGTCAGTGAATTTCTGCTTGAACAGAGTCAAGTAGCGACAATTTCATTGAGGGCAAGGTAATTTGGTTGGAGTTTGTGTTGATAGTATAGTAGGTCGAGGTAGCAATTTGTTCTTGGCTGTGGAAAGGGCTTCTATTAATCGTAATCGATGATGTAAGTCGTTTCTAAGCTTGCAATTGAGGTCTGGGCGATTGGGTTTCATCAAATTCGGCCAGAAGAGAATCAAGTAGCGAGAAATTTGTTCATTGAGAGTGTGGTCATTGGGTTTGCATGAATTGCTAGTAGATCGGATTCTCCACACTATCTTGTTGGCCGTGGAAAGAAATGCTATCAATCGCTGATAAGACTCAATTTCACAGCTTTGCAATTGTGGACGGGAGTGTTGCGTTCAGTGAATTCGGTCAGGGCAGAGTCAATTAGCGACAGACAAATGTATTGAGGGCTACGAAATTTGTTGTGGGCTTGAATTGATAGTCGATCGTGTTCTACGCACATCGCGAGGTAGCAGCATGGTGCCGGCCATGGAAGTCGCTACTTTCTCTCCCCAGAAGCAACAAGCAATATTAGACAGCGACAACAAGGGTGAGAAACAGAGCCCAGGTGATCTGGGAGAGCTGCCGGTAGACTTCCTTGCCCTCATTCTGAGTCACTTGCTGCCACGAGAGGTGGCGAAAGCGGCTTGCGTGAGCAAATCCTTCCAGACAGCCTCGACGTTTGATTCCGTTTGGGAGAACGTGTCGCTCTCGCATCTACCGATCAAGTTCAAGGAGCTTCTGGCACAAGCCCCTGCTGTGCGGTCACTTGAGAGTAAACGCGAGCTCTTCGAGTATCTCTGCGGCAATCGGATTTTCTTCGCCAACCAAACACAGGTTTGCATTCTGCGTAATAGATCCTTCGTATTACCGGCTCTCGCGAATATGGAATGATATGGACTTTCGTACGAAAAATGTAGGATGGGAAGGTAACGTATGTAGTCCGAAAATGTGTTTATCGCAGAAAAAAGGACTACTGCATGAAGAATGTAGTGTGGAAAGGTGTTTTCGAGGAAAATGGAGTCCATTTTTTTCAGAATTTTATGTTTTCAGCTCTCGATCGCCATTGCAAGAACCGATTTAAGTTGTGGGTTTGGAAAATATTTGAAATCGGCTGAATTCTAGTGAAATCGAACTTGCAAACGAGAAAAATTCGAGAGATTTTGGCGGTTTTGTCTACTTTCGGGTCTGAATTTGCATCCCCTTGTGTCGTGTGTAGGGATTTTGGTTGGAACGCGAGACGGGAGGGATTTGCTTGGGAATCTCGGCACGGGCGTTGTATATCGAACATGGTGGTAATGGTCGTTTTTGGAGTTGGCTTCCGGATTATCAGAACTCATTGTAAGTATCGATTTCTCTGATCAATTTACTATCACCTTCTCTAAATAGTACATCCTCGTGAAACCCCAAACTCCAAAACGACCATACTCTATATTCTTTCTACCGACATGCTATGTAATTGCATATTCACTGGACATCCTCAGAATGTATCATGCTGTCTGAATGGGCACCTTCTGCATGTCCAATTGCACAATCCCAATATATTCACAAAATCTATCACGTTGTGTACATATGTTGTGATACACATCAAACCGGTATCTCAATTAAGAAGCCCAGATATGTAAAAACCCGTTTGTGCCTCAGAGGCACTCAAGAAATGAATGAATGAACATTAAATTAATTAACTTGGCGGAAACCCATGACCTACCCTGTTCAGAGTGCGTTACCTGAACTGTAAATCTATACTAGTCCTAGTTTTGCAGATGTATGTCACTACATTCACGAAATTGACGATGAATGAGCTTGGTGAGCCCACGGAGATAGTTATCCTTGATCCATGCATTTTTCAGATCTGCAGGGTGTTGGGTTTAGCATGAGCCCTTGGAATTGGTCCACGTATTGCTCAGATCGGCAGGCAGGGTGTAGGGTTTAGTATGAAGCTTCGGAATTCCTCCATGTATTGTTCAGGCCTGCAAGGTTTAGGTCTTAAATCAAACCCTTGGACTCATTGCGCAGGTTCCCAGAGATAGTAGAGCTGAAGGAGGTGTGTTGGTTCGAAGCCAAAGGCGAAACCGAATGCACCTTACCCCCAGGCATCTACACCCTATCCTACCGCGTCCTGTTTCGCAAGCTCCGCAACTGGAGTTCCAAACCAGTGACATTCACCATGTGCAAGAACGACGGCGAAGTGGTGGAGCGCCAGTGCTTCCTGGACCCCAGAGTCCACCAGGAGGACGAGTCCCTCTAAATCCGGAACCATAACCCTGAATCCGGAACCCTAATTCTCTCTGAATTTTTGCGTATTTTTGCTTATTTCTTAGTCCAAATATCAATTGCATACCCCTCCTCTTCCCCCCGTAAAATCACGACAGCTTCATTTGGTTCCTCGAAGTTTGCACATTTTTTTCTAAAACCTAAACCCGAATTTCTCAGATATCGAAGCAACCACTTTTGACCAATTTGAATGATGAATTCCAACTCCTGTAGATTTGGAATCGGYCAATTGGGCGAATTGGGCAGCGAGGGGTTAAGATTCCTGAAGGGATAAATGATAACAAAAAGGAATTCAAAGCCCTCACACGTTACAYATGATGTTGTGATGCAGATGAATGATCAACAATTCGTGTACAGGCAACGCGTTTACAATCACCGTTTCCGCAGGTGAATGATTTACCCAGTGTATAGCACAGCCTAGTACCTGATTGAAACCCTAAATTCTAAGCCCTAAACCTGTGGTGCAGACCAAGGTGTGTATCGATTGACGGAACCCGAGTTACATCAGAGTACATTCTGGCTGAGATGGAGGTTTAGCTGGGGGAACGTATGGATGGCCTGTACATTCATTGATACCTGGTTTTTTCTTCCTCCGCGGTTTGACACGCTTCACGTGAGACTCCTCCGCCTTCTTGTTATGTACAACACGCCGCCTGATGTGTCTTCTCAACTGGGTGGTCGACGAGATCTGCACCCAAATATATTCCAATCAATTAGTGAAGAGAACTCCACGACCACAAAATCTTCAGAGAGACGAGAGATTCAAAAGAGAAGGGGTCCTAATTCCATCAAGACTCTTGTTTTTCCTTCTTTGGAAATTGTCTCTTATTCTTCATACTCTTTAAAGCAGAAAGAATATCGATTCTGTTCTTCATGATATTTCTTCTCGAGGTAGTGAGGCAAGAGCTGAAGATACTATTCTTCATGATTTTCCTTCTAGTAGTATTGTAGCATAAGCTGAGAGGAATTTTTGAGTATTCTGTTCACGTTCTTTCTTCTAGTAAAYAGTGAAGCTAAAGCTGCAGGAATTTTGATTCTAGCCTATTTCTAAATACAATTTTTATAATTCTATAAAAAAAAATAGTTCCACGTGGTTTATTTTTCTTTCTAGAACAATCTCATAATTGGGATAAGTGCATTTTAATTCCATCTTAGAGATATTAGTAAGTTAGATTTTCCTTCTATCTTATACCTATTTCTATATAGCAATTTTTTAGAAGTATAAAAATCAAGTTTTTTAGTGTTTTTTTCACCTTTAGACTCTCAACTCATCATCCACCACCATAAAGATTTAAAGCTCAATACTTTGTAGTACAAAGCATTTAAGTTAAGAAGGTTCAAATTTAAGTAAGCTAGTCCCACAAAGAGCTAGAAAACTTGTCTTTTTCACTTTGAATGTAGATATCTTGTAATCTATGCGGTCAAAATTTCTAAGAAAATTCCACGCATTTTCATACTAGTTAGATGTAAGATCCCATGATTATATGTGCAAGAAAAAGAATTTCCAATTTCTTTTACTCTTTGACATAGAAATGGCAATTTTAAGTGTGTTTTAAAAAAAAAAAGACTTGATCCTTCAACGGTTAAATACCATTATCTTGTGATTTACATGGTCAAACATTTTTATATTTCTTTTAGACATTGTTGTACTATTCAAGTGTAGGACCCTATAGTTGCATATGAAAAAAGAAATAGTTTTAAAGTATTTGTTGTTTGTATTGACAATGGTAGTTTTTGATTTTTTTTTGAAGAGAATATGGCCTTGGGACTTATGCCATATTTAACTACTTTTGGACTTTGTCCATCCAGAGATCTCCGGATGTCATAGATATCTAAAATCTAAACTTGTTGTACATTTTTCAAAGCACCTAGTCCAAAATCTATATCATTTCTAGATTCATAAAATCTACAGAAGTCAAAGTCTACAATTGTCTTAGATGTCCCTTTACCAATTTTAAACTTTGCAAAGTCCAAAAATAGTTAAATATGGCATACTTTGAATTAAACAAAAATGAACATGGAACAATTTCCAACACTATTTCTATCATAAACATAAAAGTCATTTAAAGCCATAAAACAAGAATAGAGGTGTCTCATAGGAGACATATGGTCTTATTATTCAAGGTTGAGCTATACATCGGAAGGTGAAATGTGCATGTAAATGTTTCTTGCATACCTCTCAACAAACAAATTTTAAAAATTCAGCACCATTGCTTTTTTATTGAATCATCATACATAAAATTTGAAAATTTAATTAAAAAATTCACCAAAACCGGATTTTTGGTTTTATGAAACTAAAATTTGATATGCTTGATTGGAATTATATAAAGATGCAATGATAAGAATGCTTAATATTAAACTTTGACAATTACAATCCACATTGTGGGACATTGCAAAAAACATTGAGTAGTATTGTTTACTTGTTATAGAGGGGAGTGCAAGAGCTTTCCTTTGCAATACCTTTTGCTGCACAACTCATTTGAACCTGAAATTCTTAATGGAGATGGTTGTCTTAAGTGTAATCATATCCCATATTTTTCAAAAAAGATTTAAAACCATTTTCTACTTAAAAGTCATTTGAATTAATTTTCCAACTTTTTAGTTGTAGAGTTTTTTACTACCATGCAATATTCCAAATCAATGATCTAGAACTGAGATATTGGTGGTCGATTTCCACAACAAGTGAGCACTTTCCTACCAACGGCCATTTGATAGTATATTATTTTATATTCTCCATGTATAGGTAAATAGGTCTCCTTTGTATGCACATTTTTGAACATTGAAGAGAGTTTTAAGACCATTTTTTTAGTAAAATTGCTTCACCATGAAGTCCTCCTAAATGTCCAATTTTTGAATCTCTTTGTAAACCAATTATCCTCTTTTTGTACAAAATAAAATGTCAAAGTGTCAATTTTCTTTAAACTTTGTATCATCCTATTTTGCATATAAATTTTGACCTACAATTTTCTTAGAYCTAAATTTTAGTGATGTATATTATTTTTAGGATTATACCATATATTCTCATCTCATTATATCTTTTAATATTTTTCCAAAAAGTCATGGTATATGGAACATTAACCAAAAACAAGTGGAAGTGGAACAAAATTAATATGTCATTTTTGCAATCACCCTTGTAAAAATTCTTTGATTGACACAAGTAGGTAGTTTCTAAGATTATTGTAGTCCACTATGCATGGCCAAAGTATATTTGAATGGATACAATAGAACTTCTAAGAAGAGCTCGGCCGAACGGGTCTGATACATTACAATAGACAAATTATTACATTAAATGAGGGTCATTTGCAATCTTGCTGACACATAACAATAGACAGATTATTACATTAAATGAGGGTCATTTGCAATCTTGTTGACACATTACAATAGACAAATTATTACATTTAAGGAGGGTCATTTGCAATCTTGTTGTTCATATGTGATTYGAACCAAGAGTAATCCAACCCATCACTGCACAAAAGGTTTATTACATCAAAGAGTGCTTTTTACTRCGAGTCATGGTCTATTTACTTGATACACAACGCAAAGCAAAGACACCATTAGAGTTAATTATTTTAGAAGAGTAACCTAAGGGGGGAACATGCCCAATTTGGATTGGTGGTTACAATTTTTAGGCAACTCTCATTTTTAAATTCTTCCAACTTATGAATTTATGAAATCCTACCAATGATAGTTCATTCTTGCCCACCAAAGAAATGATTTGTCAATGACTACCGAGGCGGGGCTACATGCCTACACTATTTGTAGGTGCCCTAAAAAGTACCCCTTCTGTAGACTATAACCTCGATAGTATGGTGGATGAAGAAGTATATATACCTTTCTTTTTTCTTACGCAAAGGCACACTCTCCACCTACCTCCATCTCCATCTCCATCACCATCAACTTTTCAAGTCTTTTTCTTTTCAAAAGTTTGTAGGGTGCACCTTGCATTGTACGTCCTTTTCAACACTTGCTTGTCATACTAGGTTGATTTTTAGGTGTCTTTTATTCTTTTTTACTTGTTTGTTCTGAATTTTGTGTCTTAATTTTGTGTTTTAATGGGTTGATTGGATTCTATTTGGTGTGCTTTTGGATAATGAATGGATGTGGAATGTGTATGTGCTCATTTGGATGGTTGATTTTCTAGTTGGAACAATCAGGTTTTTCAATTAGATTCCAAGTTTTCTAGTCTGTTCCAAATTGGGAGTTGATTCTTCCAAGTCAGGTTGTTAGAGGGTGAGTTTCAAGTCCAGTTGCCAGTGTTGGTGAATTAATTCCAATTTGGAATTTTGTGTGGAATTATGGCAGTTGTCTTTGCAGTTCCAATTAGGTAGTTAGATGTTGGTTAGGTTGTCTCTTCCAAATTGGTAACCGCCTGGTTTTGGAGTCCTATTTGATTTGTTTTTTTTCATTTTTTTTTACCGTCCGGTGAATGAAGTCCAATTGTGTCCTAGTCAGTTGTGTTGCTTATTTGATGTTTTTAATTACAAGTGGGTGATACTTGGTGTGTGTGTGTGTGTATGTGTGTATTTCCAAGTCCGATGCTTAGTGAGTGATTTCAAGAGTTATGCTTTTGGTGTCTTGAACATGGTATAAGTTGTAATTAGGCTTAATTGAAGTTGTGTGTGATGGATATGTGATGTCAACTTCGGAGATGTTTTACATAATGATGGTGAGACAATGAAGTTGGTGGAAAGAAGTTTTATGTATCAAATGGTGAGATGCKTGATTTCAAATAGGAGATGATGGCAAGTGAGGAAGTGAAGTGGATGTAGTGCTCGAATGGATCYAGTTAGTTTTAGAAAAAAYATAAACATAAAAATATGTGACTGGTGATCTGTCACCATTYGGCTTAGTATGAAAAATGAGTATTTGCCAAATGGMTCTTCAATTTATGTTGGTGTTGTGATTTAATTGGAAATTTGTTTGAATGGATGGTCACAGTGCAAGTTGGAGTTAAAGATGATTTGAATGTATGTTACTAAATGAGTAAATGGGGTGCTTGGTTTGCGGAGTATTTGTCAATTGATTTAAGTCATGTACTTAAGTTGGTAGATAGGCTGGCTGTGTACAACCACTTTTGAGTGCATAGTGACACTTCTATGCACCCAACCCAATCCATTTTATTTTTATTATTTATCCCCCTCACCACCACCCCCAAATACTTTCAATTTAAAAAAATTAAATTAAATTTTTTTGTTGACCTCGCCCTTCTCCCTTTTTATAATTTTTATGAAGTAGGAACTGCTCCAAACAATATGGGATATGTTTTCCAGTATCCATATCCGTATTCGTATTCATACATGTATTCATATCTATATTTGTATCTRTATTTGTAACTTATTTGTATTTGTATTTGTATCGTATATGTGTCTGAGATCGTATCCAAGATCAACGGTTGTGGCGAGGGGTTGTAATTTTTTTTAAATAAAAAATCAACGGCTTTAGTTATTTAGGAGGGAGGGGGAAAACTAATACCAAAATGAAATGGCCACTGGCTGGTGCAACCACTTTTGAGTACATTGTCTAAGTGTTGTTGTAGTTATATTTGATTTTTGATATAGATTCTATTAGCATAGATCCCCTACTTGACCATCTCCCTTGGAACAAACTTATTATACTAATAGGGTAATTTCCAATTCGGTCATTATCCTTCTTCAACATGTATAGTTCAAGGCGCTTTGATTTTGTAAGAACTAATATGATTTAGAGAAAATTTATGCTATTCTTCTATGCCATTTGTACAAAGACAATGAATTAARATTAATTTAATTATTTTTGTTACATTTAGCAATTTATCAACATTTTTGCTTCAAAAATGATTTGATGGAAAAATAWTTACAAAGCAAATTGCAATTGTCAACATCAAAAGGCAACATGTGCTTTCATGTAATATAAATACAAGATAAAAGATGGATACAATTTAAAATGTTGACTTGACCATAGAATATTATGCAYCCAATATCAATACCAACCAAATATTGATATTGAATGTATAATATTTAAGTTGAAAGGAATAACTTTTAAGTCGATTAATAGWTAAATAACATATTTGATTGGTGCATTTCACCAACTTTACACATATGGTTGAAAATCATATGACAATCCTCATGTGGGTGAGTGGATCATTTTTGAGTGATTTTGGTTTAAAGTTGATTTAGACCAAAGGTGCCTTCTTACATTTTATATAAAATTATGCAAGCATGGTGTATCTATAACAYGTGTAAAGTGGTTGCTCAAACTCCTTCAACATCATAGGATTCATATTTTTAGTCAAGGTGTTTGTTTTGTTTTATTTGATATGGTAAKATCTCTTGAATGGTCTTTAGTCATTTTCTCCACAATGTCGATGACGCTAGTGCGTGAGTGTAGAGATATGAGTCCACAAGCCTTGAACCTAGTTGTAAGTATGTACCTACAATCATTTGAAGGTTTTTATAAAATATGTACCATTAATATGTTGCCAAAAAACGCAGTTTGGTCCTTTAGGGGTTAAGAGGGTGAGGGCTTCATTACTTTGAGATTTGCATGAAGCCCATCTTATAATAGTTGGGCATTTACAACATTTATTTATTTAACCATTTATTTGATTCTCTCTTGAAGTAGTTTACAAAAAWCTCAAATTATATTATTCATTTCATTTTGCCAACCATGATACCCATTTATATTGCTTGAATGTTGTGTATGGATCCCCATAATACTATTGAAGATCCTCAAATGTAGGCTCGGAGCAAAAAWAAAGAAAATTAGGACACTTCATCTTTGGTAGGCTCTCTTAGTGTTAAATAGGACCCCTACACAATTGGTCAATATCATCATGTGATAYTSTTGCATGTAAAGATTTTTGCATTTGAATTAAGACATGGAGTTTAAAGTTGTTCTTTTATAAATTCTCCTATAATAGTCTACTTTTACACATGTACAAGTTTGATGTGATTGCTATAGTAAATATTTTTATTTATTTATTTATTCGTATATTTTAGTGTTTAATAAGCAAACATGACATATACAATGATTGAACATGTCTTGGAAGCATCCCAATTGACATTTAGATATAGTTCATCTTATTCATCAATTGACTTCTTGGCGATTGAAAAATTGATTCTTCTACATTTATCAAATTATTTTGTGCACTTGAATAAACTAGGAAAACCATACTTGACAGCAAGGTCATCATAGATTGACATCCAAAACCGTTACAAATAATAAAAGCATAACGTGCCAGCTGTATTCTCCTCTTATGGCTTTTCATGTCTTTTGTGCACAAAAGTAGGCTTTGAAGTTGTTTCTTGTGCATTTTCCTTTAAATATGTTGTTTATCATTTAAACAATTTAGAAGTTGTCCCTTAAAAGTTGCAAATTATGCATCCAATATCAATACTTAGTTGATATTGCCTATTGGATTTGAATAATATTCTACGCTCAAGCTAGTATTGCAAACTGTATTGGAATTCATCTCTTATGGCTTTTCATGACTTTTGACACAGAAGTAGGCTTTGAAGTTGTTTCTTGTGCATTTTCCTTTAAATATGTTGTTTATCTTTTAAACAATTTAGAAGTTCTCCCTTAAGAGTTGCAAATTATGCATCCAATATCAATACTTTGTTGATATTGTTATTGGATTTGAATAATATTCTATGCTCAAAACTAGTATTGCAAACTGTATTGGAATTCACTTGTAGGTTTTTACTTTTGTGAAACTATTCATGGACTTTTGATATAAATTAATTCAATTTTTTGTGCGATTGATTTTTAATTCCTATAATTATTTAGAAAAAAAGGAAGATAAATTGTCCTTTTTTACAAAGTTTGATCATATGACAACTCGAATTGAATTCTTCAAGGACCATATTTTTTTTATTTAACATGTTTTTTAATATGAAAGTTGTGCATATGAATTTTCCCTGCACATCTATGTAATGAAATTAAAAGAATTTCTTGCCAATTTTATTCAATAAATTATTATGTAAGACCATAAAATTTGATGTTAAAAATTCAACCAAAAGAAAATTTTGCTTTTTGGAACTGAATATTGGTATACTTGATTGGGATTGATTGAGAATTTTGTGTTAATTATGCAAGATGATAAATTCCAATTCTTTTCTGGACTATGTTAAAATCTTTGAATGGAAGAAATACACAGTTTGTTAGATTCTTCTGCTTGATTAGCATTCAAATACCCAAGCACTAGAGTATAACAACTAACTATATTATGTAATTTTTGTACTAATAGACACTAGAGATAGCTTTTACAAGAGCTGTAGTTTTGATTGGCTGTACTTTAGCACTTTCATTGAGCTGTCATTGAACTATGGCCTGATCTCCCAAAATCAAATCATTGAAGTGCCAATTCATGAATTAACCATTACTTGGAAGGAGTTTTTGTACAGGGCAATGCCCAAGAAGGAGGGCATTGCGTGCAAAATGGGCCAAAGAGGAGGGCGGAGCCCGACTAGGAGGCACTCTTTTGCACGCAATGTCTGACGACGAGAGCCATTGGCCCGGCGTAAACCACTGCCGGGAAATGAAAAACTTTGGATGATTGAAAAAACTTTGGATGTAAAATTTGCAATGGACAATTACACAATTTTGCCCGCCTAATCAGGCATTACGGGCGTGAAACCCTAATTACTCTCTAGAATCCTTCCGGGCAATGAACGGCTTATTTCCTGGCAGTGGTTTACGTATGTTGGTACCAAAACGCAATTGATCCTCTTTGCTCTCTAGGGAGCTTATTCCATAGCACTAGATGCTTGACGACAGTGAAATTATGGTCAGCACAAAAAATTTCTCTACTTGACTTATGTTGTTAAAGAGATGCATATGGATGTTTTCATTGTGTGGCAAAAAAAAATCCTTAGAGTTGTATCTGTGGAGAGTGTATGTGACATCTAACTAGTCCATCTTCCAAACAATAGAGTCCTTCAAAGAATTGCTACAGATTATTATTTTTAGATCATGCCTTAACAATATTATCAAGTATCAACCGTACGTTGACACCACCATTTGACACTAAAATGTGACAACACAATTAAGTAATCAATCATGAATCTGTAAGTTTATTAAGCATCCATACAAACTAAAATCACAGTATATGTATAGAAGAAACTAACAAATTTATCAATGATGCAATGAAAATTGCAAGTAAAACAATTACAAATACTAAGAAGCTTTAACATCAAGTTTTGCAGTAGACTACTTGTCACTAAAATGACCAGGTGCCATTGTCTCATCTTATGTCCAAATGAAGCGTGGCTAGGCTTGTTGAAAAGTCATCTTGGAATTGCACTTCACCAAATTTGAGCTTCAAAGGCTTCATTGTCGATCTTCTCGATCTTGCCTTTTAAAGTCGTGGCTTTCATCTTCTATGCGACGACAAACCTTGTTGTAATAAAATGATCACCATTTCTTCATCCGTGCTCCAAATGAGGAGTGGCTAAGCTTGTTGGACCGTCAGCTTGGAGATGCACAATTTCACTAATTTTAAATTTCAAATGCTTCATTGTCTTTTTCATCTTGTTCTCCAAAGTTGTTGGCTCCATATTAGACTACATTCTTACCTCTAGCTTCAACCAACCTCTTTTCAAGCCATGGAGGGAAAAATGGGTCTAACCTACTTGACAAATTTATTTACCAATATAATTGACATCCTAAATTTCTTGCCAATTATCATTTTTCAATCACCATTTCCAAAACACACTTCAAAAAGAAAAAGTGAAAAACAAAGAAAAGAAACAAGAAGCTTCAAACCCTAAACCCTAAACTCCTACACTAAGAGCTTATATCTGAGGGATTCATCCATCAACATTTCATCCCTATACAAATTTATTGAAATTTATACTAACTTGCGGGAACTCTCACAACTTTGTTGTTTTTTCCACTATTTTTAAGTGCATTTCACAATGTTGATATTCTAATCGTTGTTTTAACTCTACTATTAAGGCCATATTTGTTATATTGAGACATAAGGCCATTTTACAGGTTTTGAGATAGAATGTTAGTTATTGAAAAATTCATTTAAAAAAATAGTAACTGAAATAAAAAATAAATAATGCTCAAATAGTGATCCTATAATGAAACTCTAAAAGTTGGTGTTGCTACCCATTTATAAAAAAACACCAGTAAAGAGATAAAGCGGTTTATCTTCGAGTGGAAGATAAAAATGAGACTGCGAAAAGTCTCAATATAACRAATATGGCCTTCTAATAAGTTTTGTATWCTTTGAGTTTGTATTTTTAATTTCRAAATCATTTTTTCTACTATTTTTTTTATGTAGTATTTTGATCCTACGTCATCTACATTAGAATGTTTACCTAATTTGATTAAATTCACATTTTTATCTAATGATTTTTGGATTTCAAATTCCTAATATTTCTCCAAGCTTTACTCATCATCATCTAAATTGTTTAATTTTCTTTAATTCTAAGTTGTGAGCCAATGTGGTGGCTCACAATGCATGGATAGAAATGTCGGCAACATTATGACGAATTGTCCAAACAAGCAGTAGAAAGAGTATTAGCCAAAAATCAGATACGGACAATTGACAGAAATCACATTTAAAAAATTTATGGTCTATTTTGATTGAGGTTCAACGACAATTTTGATAGCGAAATCTTCACTGGTCTGCCTACCCCAAATGGTTTGAACTAATTCCCTCCCCAGGCACTCTGGCCAAAAATAGTACTTGCAATTGTAAATGTTCACTCTCAAGAGTGGATGCCAAAATTCAACTTAGGCCTCATCCTCTTGAGACACGTTAGGAGCAAATGAGATCACAGAGCCGTACTTTTGCAGCAAATTGACTGTATAGATTGGAAGATATTAGCATTCAAAGTTGGAATTTTTTTTTTTAAATACCACTTTGCAATTTCAAATGGCTTTGTTTGCCATTCATGAGAAATTTTTGCATTGTAGACCTTGAATTTAAATTTTTTTGTGTTGAAGAATTGAGTTGAAAGTTTAAGAAAAAAAGTTCCTCCCCCTCTTTGGTCTTCAATCTTTAAAAAACTGATAGCTCTAAGAAGGGATTGAAATACAATAATCTGAATAGTGAGATAGTTCTAGAAAGAAAACTTTACCTTGCTATGCAAATTTTTTTGAAAAATTGTGAAAATTGAGTTAAACAATGAATCCTTCAAGTTATTTTTTCAAAATGATGCTCAAACTGCCCCCAAAACAAGATTGTTCAAAAAATTTCACCTCACTAATCCAAATGGAATGCATCAAAGCTTCAAATGTAGACAAAAATATGGTCTACAAGAAAAAAAAGTTTAAAAATTTATTTTCAAGATTTTGTAGATTTCTTTTTCTGCTCGGTGACGTGAAAATTATGTTTAAGATGGCATAACATTTTTGCTTCTTGGCACCAATTGAAATAATCCCCACAAAGATCATAAGTTTTTCTATCTTATGAGAAAATTTTAGAAAGTTTCACTAAAAATTGAGGTCATAAGAACCTACCCAAAATCCGTTTTGTCTCCCGAAGGGACAATGGTCTTTTAGGGGTTAAATGTCATGAGCCTTTATTGACAAAAGGTGGTTCCAATATTGAAATCTAATATTTGTTTTATTTTATTAACATTATTAATATTCTAATTTTTGCAACACTTTAAGGTAGCATCTTAAAAGCTTAAAATAAACCTCTTTTKATCGTTTTGTATGAAATCTTCCTTTGTGTGAGCTCAAAAAATAAATCAATTATATTAGGATGTTTGTCACTATAACAATCAATCTCCATTTTTGCTAATAAATTCAACCTATCTGTAAAAATTATAAAATTTATGATTTTTAATGATTATTCAATTTCAAATATCATATACATATCATTTTGATGTATTTAAGTATAAAAAAAATATTTCAATTTCGGATGCATACTTGTATATGGAAAAAATATCAAATTTTTGAAAGGTGTGTTTTATATAGAAAACTAATGAAGTTTGACCAAACTATACAAAACAATGGAATGTCTAATAAGGAAACATGTAATGCTTTCTAAAATCAAGTCCAATAATTTTATAAACTATCTATTGTGCCATTTGCATAATATATAATAAAATTGGCATTTTTTGTCTCCCATAACTAACCTTCAAATCTTACATAGTTCCAACAAAGCACACCAAATTTCAATTAAAAAATAATCCTTTTTTGGTGAAATTCAATTTTTCTAATATTCATGATTTTACATGATAAAAAATTGAAAAAAATTAGTGATGAGTTTTTTACTTCAATTGCATACAATAGATACATAGAAAACATCCATATGCTCAAATTTTCTTCCAAAAGCATCTCCCCCAAAATTTAGAATTCCCTTTATGAAAAGTTTAATAAAAAGTATTATATGACTAAACTTTGTAAATATTTATTTGTATATTTTAACTAGATTTTTGCAAAGCAATTGTATCATCATGTTCAAATGTACAAATTTAGCTTTATTGTTGGAGGGTCAAATAGCAAAATCTAGTTACAATAAAGATATATCTATTTTTTTTTAAATTGAACATTTACCCTCCAACATTGAAATCTCTACAMAGGGAAATTATTTCTTGGATGTGCTTGATGAAGGAAAGATGTGCGTATGGATGTTTCTTACATATCTATGCAATCAAATTTAAAAAAAACATCATCAATGGTTTTTTAATCATTTATCATGTAAAACCATGAATATTCAATGAAACAATTCACCAAAAATGGAGTTTTCCTTTCTTGAAATTGAAATTTGGTATGCTTGATTGGAATTGTGTAAAAATCCAATGTTATTTATGCAAGCCAAAAAATGCCAATTGTATTCAATATTATTCAAAATTCTATGAACAGTACAATAGGCAGCTCGTAAGATTATTCAACCCCATTGTACATCAAGCTTTGCTCTTTGACACGGGAACTATTTCTTCTGAATAAAACATCATTGTTTGATTTTTTAGTTTGTTTTGTAGATGGGTTCTGTGGAAAATTAGGGTTTGAGATTGATTCCATGGAGTTTCAACATAACAACTGAAGGTATCATCAAAACTCCATCCACCTAAACATTCACATTCATCCTAAATCTTGTGCAGGTACTTTAGTTCCATGTATTTTAGTTCATTTGGGGGTTTAACCCTTAAAGGACGGACCTATCACCGTGGGGAAAGGTGGGGTGCAAAATGTAGTGCTTGACCGAGGGAAAAAACACTCTTCACGCACATGTTTAGCTTAAGAAAAATTGTATAAACCAATACCTGATGCTACCCATTCAAAAATTGCAAAAAAGGCAGTGTGGCACAAAACACTTTCATGTGAAAATCTTTACTATTTTCATAGAAATAGGGCTACCTAAAAATATGGGAGCAATAAAAAACTCTAAATTCGACTTCCCATGATGATTGACATATGTGTGGTCACTTTCCTAAAAAGAATGGATGAAAATTGGCGAGTGTCCACTCACGAGATGAGATTTTAGTCATCCAAAGGGCGCAAAACGTCCACCTCGTCCTTTAAGGGTTAGGCTTATAATTAGAAGGGAAAAAGAAGTCATCTTTGCCTTCTTTCCCCTTTTTGTAAATCACCACCCCAAAATAAAGCATTCATTTCCTTGGGAGAATATTCCATGTAATCCATTGCTTCGAAGACACATATATAATTGAGAAATATTAACAAACATATGGCAAATTTCACTACATTGGTGGTATTCAATGTGCCATTTTAGACCACACAGTCTAAATTGTGAAAGTGACATCCAGGACAAGTGTAGATTTTCATACATTTACGGCATATATAGATGTAAAAAATCTATGACATATTCAGATTTCAGACCGGGCAGTCTCAAACACTTAAGACGCATGTAGATTTCAAAAAACCTTGGGCAMGTATAGATTACAAAAAYCTATGACTGGTTTAGATTTTAGACTGCRCAGTCTAAATTGTAAAAAGTACCAAAATACTAGAATACCGCCATTTTAATGAAATTCGCATTAAGTCCCATCAATCCAATAGATGATTTTCGCATTGATCTTCATAATTTTCACTTGTTTTTGTATTGCCCACTTGTAATTTAAATTGGACAATGACACTAACAAARCATCCTCATTRTTGGGCTCCACCCTCCTCAWTAAACTTATTGATCTMGTAATTTCCWATTCTTCAAGGTGTTAGCATAAGGTAAGAGGTCCCTAAAGCAAASTAGGCTTTAAAAGCATTGCCTAACACAAAGCTAAATATTYATTTTTTCAATGCATYRATTACATTCACCTATGTTCCAACAAWGACCATATTTAAAGGTGGATGCTTTTAGAGCCTTCTATTATTCCAACTTTAAAATTTGTAACTAATTCCACAAAGTTCYAAAAAATRTGGAAAAACTTGCAYTATATGCCAATTCYATAAYTTGTMAATTAYCAATAATGTAYTGAGAATTATTTAYTGAAATTTACAGAAAAYATRGTGAAAATTTCAAAGAGTCAAACTTCCTAAACTTGCAAAAAATGGTTACTCCYTATGTCCCGAAATAAATCCTSGGTTTCCAAATATACTTGTCCCWAATTAAATTCSAAATTGGCTCTCCATAASTTGWKGRMWA
>VACF01002298.1:100392-123374 GCA_006891605.1 Pleurozium schreberi
GRRSMAWTYCMAAAARGGSMAAAAAATTTCAATTTCACTRCTTGTTTTCAACATGCACAKYTTAATTGTTGACTTCCATACTTTCACACCTAATGAGACTTAGTAGAATCTATAATAACTACACGAGCTCCTAAAAATAGGAACAACTCATGTGCTAATTTAGCCATTTCCAAGAAAACCCAAACTTATTTTGGGACGGAGGTAGTATTTTATAAACCTCCTACCTACAGTAGGTTAGCCTGCCAGGGCCCAACCCTTCCTTGGACCGAGCCTCTGGACCGAGCCTCTGGACCTCCTCTTCTGGACCACTTCCACAGATTCCACACTAATTCCTATCAGAACCGTCGTCCTCCCCCATCCCCCTGCCGCAGGCTTTTCTTTTGGATGATTGCAACAGCTCTGCATTCAGCTGCTGCTGCTTTGCTTTCYCCGATCACATCACAACAGCAAGCCCAGACGCAGACGCAGATGCAGACACATGATCATTACAGGACCACCACCGCTGTTGCCGCGACCATTCTCGCTTCCTTTCCTGCGTTTCTCTGCTCTGTTCCATCCTCCCTGCGCTTCTTTCAAACGAATAAAAAATCGATATAGGTTTCACGTCCTTTTGGAAATTGGACTCATCGCCTATGGACAGGATTTCGCATTGACGCAAGCTCAGCTTCGAGTACTTTGATTGCTGCTTGGTGGATCCGTTGGATGGTGTACGAAGAAGTTGTAGGAATAGATGAGGAGGATGGGAGGATAGTCGATTTGAGGATTTGAGGATTGAGTTCCAGGATGTGATGGAGTGGATATGCTTGTAACGAGAGGACGGAMGGGAGGAAGGAAGGATGGGGTCTCCTAAGACGTGGGCGGCTTCGAGCAGGGTGAGGCGGATGACGGTGATGAGGCAGCTCGGGCGGTATTGCTATCGGGTCTGCTATTTCGTGTGTTTCTTGGCCGCAATGTATGCTGTGCTCGCGCATTTCCGCTCTGCGCCTTCGAACTCGAGCTCTGGTACTTCTTTCTTTCTTTCCCCTGATCCTTTCTGTTTTAAGTGATTTATTTATTTATTKTTGAAGATGTGTGAAACTGTGGAAGCGAGCGAGCGAGAGATCTGGTCAGATGGCTAGGGATTCTAACCCCACTCAAACCTGTTTTATATTTCCTGCAAAACTGTCGTCACGGATGGATTTGTTGGAATGTGGAGTTAGGATGTTAATGTAATGTGGGGAACATACACTTCGATTGCCTTGGAGTTTGTGTCATTTATGTTTCTACGCAAATATCTGGTTAGACTTGGGAGTGTGATGGTAAGATTAGAGGAGTGGACGTTTGAACTCTGGAWATCTGTTCTTAAGGAATTKGAGTTTGAAGTGKCATATGAAARGGGTTTTGAGCGTAAATATTTCTTAAKTATCGGGGTTTTGAGGTTTAGACAACTWTTTCCAGGTCCACGAACTCGTGTCTCTCTCCGTTTGACTCTCTGTTTTCGTTCTGCTCTTGCTTCTGTAGTGGTGCCTGTGAAGCGAGTTGGTTGGAGAAATTGGGATCGACAATGCCTTATAATTATAATTTTGATTATATGGCTGCTCCTGTGTCTTGGAATTGATAAGGATGCGTTTATAGGTTGCACATTTCTGCTTCCGTGTATTCATAGAGAATTTAAATGCTTAGCTGAAACTTGCCCGATTGCTTAATAATATTTCTTGGACTTGGTCGAGTGTTGAAAGGGGCTTTCTTCCAATCACATGTGTCAGTGGGTTTAGAGGACCTGATAAGCGGAATGGGCTCGCAGATTCAGATGAAGAGGCACCCCCGGGTACCGAGTCGGTAGTACAGAATGGATCGGCTGTTCTCTCTCCGATGTCACGAGCGGAGCAGGAGCGACGGCGCTGGATAGAGAAGCCGAATTCGCTGTGCTTTGGGCTCGGCAATGTTACCATTCTGACTGTGGTTATTGACCTTCCAAAGGTACTTACACCGCTACTCTCCTCTGTATTGTGCTTAGGTTGTGTTAATTTAGACATTAAGACTATGAGAAGTTCATTTTTCATAATGTTAAGTCTGGCCAGAATCTCTGTCTATTTCATTAGAGAGATTAAGGTCTAGGAAACACTCTAAAATAGTTCTAAGGGAACTTTCTTAAATACTTGCGAGGGATTTTTAAGGGGCAGACTAAGATGTTCTCGGATTTTAACATATTGTTCGCCAGTTCTGAGAAGTGTTGTATATTGGTAGCAAGAGAAGTCGCACTTGCATTCTTGTCTTAAGTAATTGCTCCTCTCACTTATTCTATATATCCTGTCATAGATGACGGCAGAGAGCCCTTATGCACGTTGGAATACTAAATTTTTGGATTTCATGAATGTGTTCATTTTACGATTTGGTGGATTCGTTCCTCCCAAAACGGTTTCGAGTCCACAACTTCAGTAGTAGGAACTTAGAGGACCTTGGGCTGTGACGCATAGAATTTAGAGACTCTGTAGATTGGCTGTCACATTTGAGACCTTATGGGCCGCTGATTTTGGCAGGCAATGTTGGCAGGCCTATCTTGTGCAGTTGTTGGTGCAGGGCATTTCAAATGTACCGTACAGGTATACATAACCAACATTAAGTAGCATTTCAAGGATTCATTAGTACTGTAAACAAGGACATTTGTGTCAATGCAGATTGCAGAGAGGTGCAAACCATTCATGGCTGCACATGCTTGACTATCAAATTCATACTGTCTCTCCACCAACCGGGGGGGCCGCCGGGACTTACTCTCAGATAAAAAGGCAAAAAGAGGGGGAGGGGAGGGGAAAAAGGAAAAAGGAGGGGGAGAGGGAAAAAAGATAAAGGAGAAAAAAGAGAAGAAGAATTGAGCTTTTAAATCAATCAAAAACAAAACTTTAAAATCAATACTTTGAAGAAGAGAGTTTGACCTCTTGATTCATTATCAATCAAGAGTGTAGAGGCTTTGCATTCATTATTTACTTATGTATAAAGCAAAGTAAAAGTTGAATAAAAGTTAGAGTAAAAATACAATGGTAACATTTGTTCTAGTTTGTTTTGTATGTAACGTTCAAATATCCCTAGTTGTGCGCTCATTGGTCATTTTCTTTATACCATTGGAGAGCTTGACTCGACAAGGGTTGTACTTGAAGTTGTATCATTGTTTTTAAACCAAGATTTTGTTTTGTTTTCATTTTTTATGAAGTACCACAAAGGCAATATGAAATGTTATAGTGGTGCTCCAAATTTCAACATTCATCCTTGTAATGGATAGAAAATATCACATAAGCACATATCACATGTTCATAATTTTGTTTTCATCTGCAATGTGGTGATTTTATCCAATTTTTTTAAATTAAATTCAAAGTTTTGTAGTGAAAAACTTCACAAAATTATTGCTATTTTTAGCTAAATGTATTTTTTGGTTTATTGTGGCACTACAAAGCAAAAAAAGAAAGAGCCATGTTTTGAATATATGATGGAATCATTAGCAATTTTTAAGACTACAAATTGAATTAAAGTATGGAAAAGGGAATATAGGAAATTTGGTTTTAAAGTATGGAAAAGGGAATTACTTCAACACAGAAAACATAGATAGAAAAAAAAAAATTCTTATAAAATAAAAAATTTTAATTTGAAAATAAGTGAAACAAAGCGAGTTTGTTTTATTTATTTTTGCATTAAAATACCACAAAAATTATTATTTCATTTTCAAGTTGAAATGAAAACATTATTTTTGGATTTTCAATTTTTTTACAATTATTTTTTATATGTGTATAAAAAAATTTCAATGGAAAAATTTGACATAGAAAACAAATTATCATAAAGTAGGACATAGAAAACAGAGATTAGGAGTAGAAATAAAAATATTTAAAAAATTATTTTTTTGCAATACTAAAACATAAATAGAAAATAAATTACTATACAAAAATAACAAAAAAAAAGTTAGAAATTGAATATACAAACTCAAAAAGTGGATTTATTTTAAAATTCTATTTTTGTTGTGGCAATGGAATTTGAAGAAAATTGAAGAACTTTTATAATTTTAATATAAGTGCATCATAGTGAGTGTGTGCTGTCTTTAGAATGCATAGGCATAGTGTGGCATGCGTTCTAAAGACATTATTTTTCAACCCCGCCACATCAAAATAAGTTAGGGAGGGGGATTCTGAAAAATAATTTAATTGGAAAATTTTGAAATCTCAACACCCCCCTACTCTTGTATTTTTGAAATCAAAGTCCTCTAACAATCGATATGGGATAATCTAGATCCCTTTTCCGTATCCATATTCCATATCTGTATTCCTTATCTATATTCCATATACCATATACCGTATCTATATTCCATATAAATATGATATAAATACAGTATCGTAATATTCATCAGGATCAACGGCAAGGAAGGAGGGTGCTTTAATTTTTTTAACGATCAACGGCTAATTAATTTTTTGGGGAGGGGGGAACTAATTAATTGAGCAAGAAGTGGTTCCTCTCTTTTCAGTGGATAGTGAATTTTGACTAGCTGGTACAGCCACTTTTGAGTGCATTTTGACAAAAGTGTCACAATGCACCCAAAATCCAATTTGTATTTATTAATTCTTTGGTACCCCACAATTAGATTATGTTAATTGTTTTGCTCCCCCCCTCCCCCATTTGTAATTTTGAGGTGAGGATGGGGTGCCATTCAATATGGGATAAATCCCATATCATTGTATTATAATTGTATCTTGTATTGATATCGTATCCGTATTCGTATTCGTATTCGTATTCATATTCGTATAGTATATGTATCCATATAGTACTTGTATCCATATAATACATATATGTGTACAATATATGTATCCATATACATATTTGTACATCATATATTGTATATTGTACAGTATCTATACCGAAATTCTACTTGTATTCGTATCCAAAGATGTTTTGAAGATCAACGGTATCCGGGGGGAGAGAGATTTATTTTTATTTTTAAATCAATGGTTCTGAATTTTTCGTTTGGGTGAGGGGGGAGGAAATGGAAAACTCGAGGTGACAGCCTCTTTTCACTGGATTGTGAGTTTGTTTTATTTGTGAGAGGTGCATGTCATTACTTCTACCCTTCATAAGTGTCCGAAGTGTTAATCAAAAGGTCCAATACCTATCTCATTGATCAATTTAATAAATTTAATTTTTGGTACCGCTTGATTTCTCAAAAGATCTTTGCAAAGAGGGTGCACGGACTTTGCTTTGTGGCGTTTGGACCTTTGCTATGAAAGTAGTATTGAATTTCAAATTTTTTATGAATTGTAAAATTGAATTCTATTACCTTTTATTTGGAAAATTCATAACTTTTGCATCACGAGTCCAAATGCCCCCAAAACAAAGCCCTTGCACTCTTGTGCATAGGGGTTTTCCTTTGTTTGAGTTTGGCGGTGTTTGGACCTATCGTGTGAAAGGTATAAATTATTTTAAATTAAACAATTGAATTAAATTATCTCCTATTTGGAAAAACCCATAACTTTCACATGGCATATCCAAACACTATGAAACAAAACCCTTGCACTTTTTTGTGCATAGAGTTTTCTATTCATACCTAGAACACAACCTCTCACACTAGAGGGTCATTGAAATACTTTCATTTGTTGGATGTGACAATCGGCACAAAGCATACTAGTATATCTTAAATTGATTGTTCATTAGTTTAGTTTGTTATAGTGAGATCTCTTGAACCGTGCACCTCTTGGTCATGTTTCTTACAAGTTGGAAAGCTCTTTGCAAAGAAGGGTGCAAGTACTTATTTTTGTGGTGTTTGGACCTATTGTGTGAAAGATATTGAATTTTGAAGTTTTTATGAATTAAAAATTAAAAAAATCTTTCAAATAATTTTATTTACTCCACTAGTATGTTGTGACAATCACAAAAGTCACAGGCCACAGTGTGGTAGTTTGAAGACCAGTTCTCAGTATGAACTTTGACTTGTTTTGATGCCTGCAGGACGGAAAATGATGATTTTTCATCCAATTTTTTTCTCAGGGAACTGCTTAAATGCGTTTGCTGTGGATTGCCTATGAAGTTGATCATCTTAAATTGTTATAATCTAAAAATCTAACGGTCAAAATTTTCTACAATTAATTCTATGCATATTATATAAATTAGTCTTTACTTTTGTAAGGTTAAAACTAAAAAATTTAAGCACATCTATGTGCAAGAAAATATCAAAGTGGTACAATTCATTGAAATCCTCCATTGTCAAAACCGTGTTAGTCCTTGAGGGGTTAAAATACATAAGATGAGAAAACAAATCCATAGTTTGACATCCAATAAGCAGTATTTTCTAAAGAAAATGGGTGTCTAAATGAATCATGAATGTCACATGAACAATTTTGTTGTAACCAAACAAAGTATTTCCATCATATTTTATGTTCTTGTCTATATGTCCACACTCCTAAGTCCTTTTTTTCAAACATAAATTGCTTCACAATAATAAACTCACCCATTCATATGATAAATGCTTGAAGGTCTTCCAAAATATGAGTAAAAATAATAAAATTTTGTTAATAAGCAAATCGTTAATTCTGTGCAGAAGGCATCTAATTCCCCACTGCTTTCTCTGCTCCCCATTTTTGATTTACACCTCCCGTTTTTTCACCCCCTCAACCCTTTTTCTTCCCCATTGCCTCGCTTGACGCATACAGCGCCACATCATTTTTTTCATATTCCCCATTTAGTGCCCCACTCTAAACTAGTTATTTACCCACATCCCATTTTTTTTCCATTCCCCATTTTTTCCCCCACTCCCCATTTTTGTTTTTCATTCCCCATTTTTTGCTCCTCACTCCCCGTTTTTGGTTGACACTTCGCAGTCATTTTTTTCATTCCCCATATATTTCCCCATGAGCAATTTTTTGCCCCACACTCCTCAATTTTTTTTTCCCGACTCCCCATTTTCCCCCCTCTCTCCATTTTTCTTTTGGGCTCCCCATTTTCATTTCTTCACCCCCAATTTGTTTCCCAATTCCCCAATACATGTTTGCACTCCCTAGATTTTTTTGGGCATTCCTGAATCTGTTCTCCACTCCCCATTTGTCCGCCCCTAAATCCCCATTTTCTCCTCCGTTACCCATTATTTTTCCAACTCCCCATTTCATTTTTGCACTCCCCATTTTGTTTCCACTCCAAGTTTTGTTCTCCACTCCTCAATTTCTTCCTCCAACAGTCCAACCCACCCATTTTTCAACATCACTCCCCATTTTGTTTTGCTCATCTCCCATTTTGCTCCCCCCCCTCCAATTTTTTTTCCTCCACTCTTTCGTTTTTTCCACCGACCCCCATTTTTTCCCTCCTAACACCTGATTTTGTCCTTGGTGAATTTTTTTTTTCACCAAGGAACTTCTCTTTCCCAGTGAATTCCCTTTTTTTCCCCTAAGCTCCCGTTCTTTCGAATATGCCCATTTGTTTTTGGACTCCCCATTTCCATTTTCCAGTTCCACCTTTTCTTAATCCTGAACGCAATCCATATTTGCACTCTTCAGTGTTTTCCGGGCATTCACGGTTCCACTGGACTATTGTCCATTTCTCCACAATTCCACATTTTCTCCCCCACTACCCATTATGTTGCCCATTGTCCATTTCTCTATTGCATTCTCCATTTTGCTGCCCATGCCAACCTTTGTTCTGCACTCCCCAATGTTTACCCTAAACCCACCCATGTACATTGTCCCACTCTCCCTTTTGTTTTGCCTACTACCAAATTCCCCCCCTCCTAAATTATTTTTCATCCAGTTTTGCGTTTTTTCCAGCACCACTCATTTCCCCTTCTTGAACATGATTTAATTTTGGCCAAATAATGTTTTTTCCCCTCGCCTTCTCCTTTTTTATGTTTTTGAGCATGTGTGAACCCGTTCCATGTTCAAGTACTGTCCATTTGAAGGGCCATTTTCGGGTTGAAGTCATAATTTATTAATTGGTGCATAATGTTTTTGGGCAATATCAGTCCTTCACTACGATATTTTAACAAGCATATGAACCACACGAGAAATTTGTGCGCACCAACTCCCATTCCACATCCCTTCAAAGCAAGTTTATGACGCTTGTTGGAGCAACTGCCCCTTTTTGCACTAATTTCTTTATGGGCAGCGTCCTCCCTAAATCCAGTGACGCTGCCTGTAGTCGTTGGGGAGAAGTCCGCTGACGGGGCCATCTCGCGTTTTTTTTAACGTCACCAAAAATTCCATTTAATGTTGTGTCTAATGTCACTGACGACATGTGACATTGCTAGTAACAACAACACGTTTGTGCTTTTCTTGACCCATCTTCGTAGACATCATCCGAGATCGTAAAATCTAGCACGCATTTTTCAGAAAATTCAAGATGTCATTCAAAAGAGGCACACATTTTTTTGAACATCACGTGTTTTTGCAAAAACGTAGTCAAAAACACAAGTTTCTTATAGTGAACATCTGCACTCTTATTGCACTTTTATCTTACATAGAAGAATTTCTTTGTCATCTATCGGACAATAAATGTCCGTCGAGGGTTAACAAAGGATGTTGTGTGGATAGTTCTATCAACTAGTGCATCTAGAACCTACATTGAAGGCAGAGTAACCACCATCAAAATAATATGCTTGAGAGGAGGAAGCAAGGACAACGTATGGTCCAACTGGTGTTGTAGCACTCTTGTTGTTTGAAGGTCAAAATTTTGTCCAAATTCCAAGGCAGAGAACAATTCAAGGGTGGGTGGGGACTAATTTAACCCTTGAACGACGCTGGGGTGACCCTGGAAATCATCAATTTCTAAAACAATGGGAATCATTGGCCTAAAAAAATCCAAAAACAATTGTTGGAAGTAAAAGCACTGTAGAACATCTTCCCTTTCCACCACAAATTTCGAGGATGGATAGTTGCATTTCTGTCCTACATAGAAAGATGCTCTCTCATTCATCGACCAGGAAATGGCCGCGGCGTCATTTAGGAGTTAATACCATTGAAAACCGAGGGGTCAAGAGGCTTCTTCTTCCAGTTGAGTCCCTTTCTCAGTCTCTGTTCTTGGACGCAATAAGCTCCTCACTGAACTTCCAATAAGTGGCTGCAAGTTGCATGTCACAAGCAGCAGRAAGCTCTGGCAGATGCTCATTGCAATCAAAGAAATACTTCCCAGAGACTCCTTCCAGGTTGGGATTTGTTGCCACGTAGCAGGACGTAGCAGCTGCCTGCACAAGATGTATGCAATCTCTCAGCCACATGTAAGAATTAAAGGCTTAGTCACATCTGATTAACTTAGCGAGACTAGCTAGACCTGTTGAGAAAAACTCATCTAAGGTAGGCTGCTCTTAAAGCGACCTTTTAAGAGATGATTGCCTGCTGGAGGGAAGCTAAACTCCCTGAAACAATTTGAAACAATTTTCAGTAAATTTTCATAGGAAGAAAAATGGAATTGGAATCTAACCCAAGTCGTTTCATTATTTTTGGACCTTTGTGGAAATAGTTATGAATTTTTTAAGATGAAACGCAGTGATTACCAAAAGAGACAATGCTTTAACATGACGCAATTAAAATATTCTCTACCTTAATCTATACATGCACTGGTGACATGACAAAGTTGGAGGTAAGCAGACAGACTTTACCTGTGGAATAGTCTTCACAAATTTTCTGGCTAGAGCAAAGAAAACACCTGCAACAAATATAATTTTATCAAGGAGTAACGAGGATCTACTTTTCATACAGTATTCACAACTGGGAAAAACACACTAGGATTTTTAATATAAATCCAGATGAGCAGTTCAGCCTAATCAAGAAAAATAGGAAACCCACTCTAGATGGAATCAGTTCCTTTGAGAGATTAATATAAAGAAAAGATTGTCTACGATATTTGAGAGATTCTTAAAAAGCATCTCACCAATTAGGTGACATGTCATCGAAAGCAACAAGATTCGAAGGGTTCATAAGCAACTACACCAAATATTCCATTTGATTTATCATGCAATATTTCGCACTCAAAAGGCAAAGCAAATCACTCCATGGCAACTCTTTTAACATTCCTACGTGAGCGACTTTATTTGATAGATGGCACTGGATAGAATTTTCAGAAAGGTCCTATAAAGTACTGTAGCGAAATACCCATAATAATCTTAAATGATGTTTCATTTTTGCCGAATCCAGTATCCATAGTGCCTGGATGGAGTGCATTGGCGGTCACATTTGCACCCTCTTCCTGAAGAGCAGCAGATGAAGAAAATTCAATACATACGCAAAAGATCAAAACGACATTATTTGACGTATCTGCAGGACGGCAGTCATTGCAGTAATTTGGAAGATCATCTAAAAAGAATTGTGTTTCATTGATTCTAAAAGCAGTTTAGTACACCCATGAATTGGCTATGACCAGTTCTCCGATAGGACAATGCATCCATCAACCACTTGGTCCAACCGTTCCTCTCAAATACGAAGCCGTGGTGCCCATCTCTGCCACAAACACACAAATAACAAAACACACCCAAAACAAAAGAAAGAAATCCTTTAAGAAATGAAAGCCCGTCGATTGCACATTGACAGCAACTGCGACCTCGCTCTACAAAACCTCTTTCTCTTTCCTACTGGATACTCCGTCTCCTAATGATCCAATCCTAGCAAACCATATCGACGTGCGACTGATTTTGAAGGAGAGATTCGTCCTTTCTTCTCGCAAAGGAATGAGGAACTTCGGTTAGTTGGGTACATCAGCAAACAGTTTTTTCGGTTTTTTCCAGAATCTTTGTGTGAACAACAGTACAACAACAACTTGGAATGCGGCATGAATGCCTCGCCACCTGTCCGGGCGGATGGCAGATAGCGGGGCGGGACAGCTCATGTGCGCGCAGAAGAAAACTTGAGCACCTGAAACAATGAAAGCTGCAGCAGACGAAGGTGACAGGTCCAGAAATTGCCCACGTAAACTTAATGATGGAGAGCGTTAAATCCTCCTCACGAACTGGGCCCCGCAGGCTAGATTTACCGCTGGGGAAAACGCTGGGATGTTTTATTTTTTGCAAATTTTTTTTTTTGCAATTTCTGAATTCATATTTGCAATCAAAGACCCCACATTAGCTAGGGGGACTAGAGAACATACCCTGGTGACGGCTCAATCTAGGGGGGCTTTTATTTACTTTTATCTCAAACATTACCCGCAGGGCCCCTGCGGGGCCGAGTTTGTGAGGAGGATTTAACGTCCAGCCTTAATGATGACTAGTGTGCCTTGTGCTGTTGCCACAGGTAAAATCAAAGTAAAAGTGATTTTCTATATTTTTTATTCATAAAAAATTTGAAATTCGATAACTTTCAGTCCGTAGATCAAAACTCCATGAAATGAAGCCCATGCACCCCTCCTCGCTGAGAGCTTTCCGAAGGTACCAAGCACGCATCTGGAGGACACACGGTCCGGGAGATCTCAACATAACAAACAAAACATAACAAAACACTAACAAACAACCTGATTTAAAGGATGGATTCCAATGCAACAACAAATGCACTATTTGAATATGAAATAATAAGATGCAAAAGTCCTAAATCCCCTCACCGAATCTTCCATTCAACTTCTTGATCATGAAATTAATGTCTTAAGTCTCAACCATCCATTATGTGGGAGCTAAATATTTAGTAGAAAATATACTTCATTCAATTCATTATTATCATTGAGGAAGCTTTAAGAATCATAATAATGTAATATCTTTATGGAAAGAAGGAAGTTGATGCTTTTCATGAACCAAAGTTGTAGTTATTATAGAAGAGTTTCATCTATTTGTTAAAAAATTTCAACAATAATCTTATTATCTTTAGGTCACACGCAATAAGGTTGCAAGATTGCTATAAGATGATATGATTTGTTGACTCCAAATAATTTCTCGCTCATACAAAGAAAGTAAATACTTCCAAGAATATTAAAAAAAAACTTCATTTGTGACAATATGTTTGGAGGTATAAATTCATATACTTTTGTATTCTATATACATACAAAGTTTACATAAGTTCTAAAATAAAAAAAGATTTACACATTAAAAAAGTTAAATAAAAAGAATGCACCTATTGTCTAAGATTCAAGAGTAACAACATGTTATGGGTCACAAGTTGTCCTTGTTAGATACGTACACTTATAACCAACACCATTCAAAACAAAACACCTATATTTGGACCAAAAAGAATCTTAAAAACCTATGATTATTGATTACACACAATAATTTACACAATCAAAACATGGAAGTCTATGAAAATCTAGTGTAAGCTAGATTTTCGTACCCTTAAAATCAAAACTTTAAAAAATCCATAAATTATTTCTACAATGCCTAAACAATGCAAGTAAAAGTGCAGCAATTCCTCTTCCAATTGCCAATAAGTTCTTACAATTTAATTAAATTATATTTACTAATGGTAATTGTGCTCAATTGTTGGTTAGGCTGTTTGTTTTGTTTGCTTGTTTGTTATGGAAATCTATTGGACCATGAGCCTTCTTGGTCCCGTAGAAAAGTGCTYTGTAAGGAAAAATTCATGGACTTTGTTTACTGGCACTTAGACCCACAGTTTGAAAGTTATTGAATTTTGAAGTTTTTATAAATTGAAAATTTAGAAAGTCACTTTTGATTTTTGTTATAGTGGCAATTGTACAAGGCGCATTAGATTCTTATAATGTAATTTTTTTAAAGCTAGGTTTTTCTTTTTTTTTTTATGTTTGTTACAATAAGATTCTCTAAAGCATGTATCTTCTAGTAGCGTTTATGGTCCCCGCAGAAATTAAGCCCTTAGTGAGGAGGGATGCACGGGCTTGGTTTTGTGGCGTTCTAACTTACGGTATGAAAGTTATTGAATTTGAAAGTTTTAATAAAAATATGAATTTGAAATTAATTGTTTTACTTTTATTTTGGTTGTGGCAACGACACAAGGTTCACTAATAAGATCTTATAAAATTAAATTCCATGTGCGCATATATGTACCTTATAAGATATTCTATGATGATTCAATCAAATTGATTTGCGTTTGATCAAATTGATTTGCGTTTGATCAAATTGATTTGCGTTTGATCAAATTGATTTGCGTTTGATCAAATTGACTTGCATCCCCAGCAAATCAAGTCCCCAATTTCGTATAAGATAACCAATGAGCCGCGCTAGCGACTAATAGGTTATTGTACAATAACCCGCTGTACATTTTTCAATCACAACCTTTGAATCTTTGATCTTCATGATTTCAAGGAGCAATTTGTAAGGAAGAAGGTTATGAAAGCAACTTGTCATGACAATGGTGATGGATTGCCAAGAGGATAGTGCGACATTACCATTGAAAAGTCAACAATTGGTTATGTTGTGTGATTGTGTCCACTTGTCAATCATTGTGCAATGTAATAACTTATCCAAAGGTCAAGCCAAGAGATTCATGTAGGTCATGCAGACAAAGAGATTAGACCTTATTTCATTGCCCAAATGGGTATTTGGATTTAGTTTTACTCCCTCCGTCCTGAAATAAATCCAAAGTTTTCAAAGAAACTTGTCCCAAATTACATTCGAAATTGGTTCTCCGCAATTTGATAGACAACCACTCAAGCTAGTTTGAGTTTTGTGAAGCAAAAGAATCCAAAGTTTTACGCTCCAAAGACTATATAGCAATTCAATCATTGCAAACGAAAACAAAATGCAACCTGTGACCAACCAAAGGCAAAGAATTCAACCCACAACTATACCCACAACTATGCTACTAACAAATCTTTTGTTGAGAATTATTTGGAGTTGAATCACAAGACATTGTCGAAATTAAATACAAAGGATGTCAATGGACATCACTCCACCAACATTGCTCAGAGAATGATAGAAATTAATACCATTGGAGCAATTCCAAAGACGGAAAAAACAATTTAAATATCAACTTCCATTCTTTCACACCTAATGGGGCTTAGTAGAAGCTACAATAACCATGCAAGCTCCCAATAAGAAGAACAACCCATGCACTAATCTAGCCATTTCCAAGAAAACCCGGATTTCTTTTGGAACAGASGGAGTATATTATGAAGAGTAGGTACCTTATGATTACTCGTTTTTTCTTAAAAAATATTGTCATGAGTGAGTAGATGAGATGGTTGTGAAAAAAATGAAATGGCATTTCAAAATCAAAAGTTGCAACCTTTCTACATTGTCAAATAGGGGTATTAAGGGAACCCATACTAATTAATCAACATTTCACACTATATAAATAATTAAATATMTACCTTTGCTGTACATCAATAGTTACTGAAATATCCTGGGGTTGTACTGAACCTGAGGTTGTTATTCTTACGAGAAGGACATAGAAGTCCAATGACACTTGTTAGACTGTAATTTYCTACAGGGCTTAGCAGTTTGATGGCTTTTGGAAACTCATTACGTCATGTTTGATTGAGCGTTCTAACTTGTGTTTATCTAAAGTTGTTGTCGAGTTGGAAAGAGGCTATTTTTTTCATGTCCAAATATTTTCCATAATGGCTTGTACTTGGGCCTTGGACACGACACCAGTTAAAAGAAAAGTTTGATTTGCGAAGGTTCCAGCTGCTTCCAGCAAATTCATAATTTGCAATGCTAAGGCAGTACAACAGTTACAAAGGAGTGGCCTAACATGCTTACTGTTTACTGTGCAAGAAGGACYGCAGTCCAATGGAACGGCTTGAGAAGACAGAAGGTTTCTTTAATTCTTGCCTCGGTTTTTGCATTAACTAGTTCTCTCTTTTTCTGTCTTAACATATTGCTATCTGAGGGACCTAATAAATTATTTTTTGTTGCTGACCATTGATGCTCTACAACTTGGCGACACTGATGTAATTTCCGAAGGCSGTTAACTACACACACAGAATTGAGCATATATACAGGTTAATTTAATATGTTCGTTATTTTTAGAATTTGATGGAGTACCCTGGATCGATGAGCTAGTATTCAGATGTTTGTTATATTTTTCTGTAAGCAACGTTTCTTTCCTGAGAGATCGTGCATGTTGGTTCATCTGCATGATACTGGGCTTGGCGACTTCAACTTCGTAGTTACTAATTGCTTAAGGCTCACTGACGAATCGGTCTCCATAACAGATCAATGCAGGTGCAGAAATGGCAAATTTCAAAAAATTGGCGCTATTCCATGTGCTATTTTCATTTTCAGAAACTGCAGGCCGAAGTGTGAAGTGACATCTAGGATGCGTATAGATTTTGTGATATCTACGACACGCCTAGATGTCAAAAATTTATGGCTCTCTTAAATTTCAGACCGCATAGCTTAAAATATCTAATACACGTATAGACCTCAAAAATCTAGGTCAAATATAGATTCCAGAAATGTATGACTTGTTTAGATTTCAGACTGCGCGGTTTGAACTGTAAAAAGTGCCAAAGGAACATAATATCACCAATTTTTTGAAATTCGCCATAGAAGCAAGCTCCCTAGCTACCTGAATGTTTTGTAGAGTGGTGGAGAGAAGCGGAACATTAAGGGTAATAATAACTTCCCCGACATGATCCTTGTAAGGATGAAATGAGATGGTCTACTGTAAAGATTATTTTGCTGTAGCCCCTGTTTCTTCAATCTTTTTCTAAAGCAACAAGCGCGTGGGTTTAATTTCCGATGCTATGGTATAATTCGTTTCATTCGATTTCTTTCAAGTAGGATGCCGTCTGTGGAGAGATGTACTTGATTCGATGTGGATTTTTTCATGATTTTTCCACATACCTGATTATTAGGTTAACAAAGGCAGCACCAGTGATTGTTGGTCTTCCTTTGCTGTCTTCATGGATCCCGAAACTACGCATTCTGGGTTGAGCTGACTCACTTTTCCAATCCGTTTGTAGATAGCATTTGAAGATGCGGGGGTCTCAAGATTGTTGATAGTGGTAACAATGATGTGAATGATCCCCTTTCAATTCACCAATTATTCATGATCAGTTACTTGCTAATGTAATAGGACATTCGATCGATATGAAGATAATTTTAAAGTCATTTCAAATTAAGTTTTACTAGTACTTCTTCTTAACTTAAAAGCTACCAATGCAATATCCAGTGAATTCCAATGACCTACATCACACTAACAATCAGCTCACAACACCATTTCCATCTCACTAATTACTGAACATGATGACTACCGTATAATATGAATAGACTCATGGGGTTGTCTTCTGCACATGAGGTTAGTAGATTTTCATGAATTCAGGTACTATGCTATACTGGTTGTTGGTGTTACTGCATACAATCCGGCACCTTAATTATCTGAGTATTGTCTCACTCCAGGAGTACTGGTGGCTCTGCTGAAGGAAGGTGACTGTTGTTCTTTGCAGGAAAGGAAGCGGATGCAATGAAAGCTCGAATAGAGGCTGAACACGGTGAGGATTCGGTTGCCTTTTTCCAGGTATTGTTATGAGGAGAGCGTCCAACTAATCGAGACAATCATTTAGCTACTGTACTTCCAAAACCATGGAACTAAAACAGATGATCTCGGAAAAGAAGCAACGTAGCGGGGACAGCAGAGGGGGAGCGAAATTACAAACTAATCAAGACATGAGTTTCATGAGAGAAATTAGACATGCTAAATAATTACCATTGATCGAAGGCAAACTTCCACTCTGAAGGTGAACAGTCTTCAAGCTAATTCCACATCCTCCACCTGAACGCCCATTGCGATTCTTGAAATATGTCGCTTCAAGGTGCAAGCAACTCCATATAATTTCCAGATTGTTATTACTTTCGTAGGGGCTATGCCGTTCACCTTCATAGAACAAACGTGAGAGCCTGCGTCCCAAGTTTCGCTTTCAGAAATGGTGGTTGGAGAAAGAAAAGCAAAACAGAATAGAATTCAAATGCTCGGGCATCCCCAGCAGCCAGTAAAGCAACTGGCCGATCAGCCAACATCTTGCACAAGCCCTGCCTGGACACTAAACTCTCGTTTTGCACTTCACCAAGGAGAAAGAAAGCTCACATTAGCAAAATGGGATTCAAGATGCAATTCTACCTGCAGCAGAGGATGCCGGCATACAGCCCGCTAAGAAATATTATTTACAGATGACAAACACGGCTCGTCCTTCATTGCAAATCCCAGCTCCTGCCAGACGATTTCAAAACGTCCAGATGAAGTCGGCCTTACAGAAATTAATCATGGGCTCCACACACCGTTTTCAATGCCAATGCGATAGCAATGAAACATGTCCAAGGCTGGTAAGCATCTTACCAAAATAGAACCCCATTCGCAACTGATATAGGTCTGATGAGAAATTGGCACGCAACTGCAAGTTCCTATTTTGATACCATACTGAATACTTAACTCTCTCAGTTCAAAAAATCATCATGGGTTTACCTTTAACCCTGGCACGGTATCAAATTGTAACATTGAAGAGCAGCGTTGATCCTCCTGACCCTCCAMGCTYCCCRCGGCAGTTGGYAGTAACAAGACTTGCCTSTAATAGTGGRGCTGAGTACCAACACTTCATTCGTGAACTCAGGATGTGTGCCACGGACTGAAGATCTCAGAGAATTGGAGAATCTTAAAATCTTGAGGCCCAAGGTATTCGCAGCTCCTTTCGAGATGTCATGAAGTCTGCTCAATGAGTTATCATACAGCGGACACCTCAACTTCCCTGGTAGCAGGTCGGTAAGCGATAAAAGTGCCATCATTGGCGAAGGAGCCAGGATTGGAGCATGTGACACCCATGTACGCGATCACGTTTTGCGCCGCTCTATCTCCCAGAATGATGGTGTCCGGCGTGGGGTAGAGAGAGAGAGCATGATCATAGTTCCAGTTGATGGGCTGCGTCGTCAATGGCAGAGGACAAAGATGGTTCTGATGCAGCATTGTCACAACTAGATGCTCAAAGGGGTCATTCGTTTCCTCCTCCGAGGGAATGGAGATGCAGGCGCGCCGCATACGATACTGCAGATCCTCACGAAACACGACAATGTCTTGGGCGTAAAACCGGATGCGGCAAGGATTACTACCAAAGATGGCGTTTGGCACATGCTTCGCAACCTCTTTGGTAAAATACTTCGGCAAAGCAGGGCGCGGGAGAACGTTCGGCGGGCCTGGGTCACCCGGCCCTGGAACAAACAGGAACTGCGAACCATCCGCGATGCGGGGGTGGCTTGCAATGAGAGCGCCCAGCTGAGCAAACTGATCCCGAAGCTCYGCAAAATCATGGGAGGCCAAGTTGCAAGGGTAAGAGCAAAAATTGCCCATCAGGATGAAGAGCGAGGGCACCACTTCCATGGATTCGTACCCATCGAGAACCTCCTCCAGCTTCCCCATGGCTTCCTCATGATCCAGCCACACATCGGAAAGTACTACAAACATGTCATTCACGGCTTGCTTCTCAAGTTTCTCCAGCCTAACATACTCCTCCATGGCCAAAGGAGGCCCCGCGAGGAGATTGAGACCCGCTGCACCCTGCAAGGTGGTTTGCCTCCTCTCAAGAGGTGGAAACCCCATGGTATACACCTTGAAAATACCGTCGACCTGGAACAGCGAATTACAATTTGCACGAATTTCAGTCAAAAGTCTAGCAATGAAAATTCTTGGCTAGTTTCATTGCTAGACCGTTGGTGGACAGAGGCCAAAAGTGTAGGATTTCCTACGAAGGAGATGTCAAAAATGAACCAAAAACGTACCAAATCAAAGAAATTTCTAAAGATGATTGAAGAATCTGAAATGCTCTAACAGAACTGGTTATCTAAAGTTCACTGCTAAAGAACCAAGGGGTCCACGTAGGGCATCAAAATCTTCGAAGTACTACAGTGTGAGTCATATGGAATCTTCCTTTTGGTCAATTTTATTGCTTTAYTGACCAACACTACGATCACATTATCGAATTTACTGATGCTGGTGACATAAAAAGTTGTCCTGAACGTTGATCAATTCAAAACCATGAAATTATGATTCTGTAGTAGTCAAAGGTGTAAGAAATTTGTTAWTTCTAAAAATAAATATAATCGTTACGACTGACCTGGAACTCCCCCTCCGCTAGCACCACGGAATTCTCCGTGAAGAACCCGGCCGTGATCTTGGCTTCCGAGATATCCAACGGCACCACGGCCGAGAGATCCTCCAGATGGAACCGCCCGTCCTCCACCTGCAAAATGACGCCCATCACCCACCGATTCCCCGTGCACCCCACCAGCGACTGCAACGGCGTGATCTCGCAGCTTCCAAATTGCGCATGCCCTTCAAACGCCGGCTTCGCGAAATACTTATCCTTAAGAATGCGTTGCTGCAACAAGAGAAACCTCTCCCGGTACAGGGAAGCTTTGGCAGCGGCTTCGCCATGGATAGGGAAGTTGCCAGGTTTGGTGTACAAAATTTTACGCACRGGGTCGAATACAATCTTCGGTACGTTGAAAGCATCCACAATATGAAGAGCCCGTCGCGAAGGCTCCTCGACGCCTTTCACTTCCGCAATGATAGCCTCCACGGTGGTCTTGTCCAACATGTTGCTCTTCAATGACGGGTGATCGTCCGTGCTTGCAAGCAGGGCCTCCATTGCCTCGGAGGGCGACATCGAAGACTGATGAATGAACGCCACAGCCGCCTTCAATGCGTCGAGCGTCAGGGTAAACCCCTTCATTCGAAACTTCTGCTGCACAGTCTTCATTCTCCGTTGCTGCTCCATCTCGACCCTCTCAAAAACCCTAATGAAGAGCAACGAAACAGAAGCTCATTGCACTCTCTTCAACCCTAATGAAGAGCTTTATTTYCAAAATAGCGACTCCCACGCACGATGTTCAATTTGAAAGAGGTAAAATCGGTTTTACAACTAGAAGAATGAACAAGAATCAACCTCGGTCGCAGAAGCTGCAGCAACAAAAACAGCGGCACATCCAAGACCAGCGTCCCCTCGTGAGATKCTCGAACCCGACCTAAGCAAAGCGCAGGGGAATTGATAGAATAAAAAAATGCGGGAGGTCCAAACTTCCCGCCATTTTCTTGAAGAGTGGCACTTACGAAAAGGGAAGAACGGGGCTCTCATTACATTCATCCCGCTATTGGGGACAGGTTTGGGTCCGAGGCTCCCAGGTTCGGATCCGAACCGGAGGATTCTATTCCTTCTGTGTACTGTACAGTACCCGGCAACTCTCAATCGTCCACCTCTATTCTACGATTCCAAAAGAAATTGCAAAATGTACTGTATGATTAATATTTTTCAAATTGCATAATTATCATTCAATCCTTACGCAATTTCAATCAAGCATACCAAATTTGGATTTCAGCAAACCAAAACTCTATTTTAGGTGAATTGTTTCATTAGATTTTAATGATTTTACACAAAAATTCATTGAAAAACATTAATGATGAATTTTTTCATCCAATTTCGGCAATATGTAGGAAACACCCATACACACATCTTTCCTATAATAAGCATCTCCAAAAGGTTTTAGAATTTCCTCACAACGGTTTTAAAAGTTGAGGTGACAATGTCCAAATTTTGAAAAATAGATATTTCTTCATTGTAATTAGATTTTGGCAAAGCAACTCTACCATCATGATTAAATGTACAAAAATAATAACAATGTGAAGTTCAAATAGCAAAATCTAATTACAATAAAGAAATATAAATTTTTCAAAATTTACACATTATAGTTGCAATTTTGTCCTACACATGAGAATTCCTTGTCATTCATGGGGTCCCAAACATCCGTGACGTCGTTTAGGGGTTAAGATTTTGGGATTTGAGATGTGATGCACAAAGCCCATGGCATATCTTAGCCAACAAGGGAGCATTCACTGTGCCGCTTTATTTTTTTATTTTATTTTTCCAGCAGGTGCAGTGGTGCAGTGGTGCCCAGTCCTGCACCTAAGTGAAATGAAATGAATGAATCAACAAAGTGGTACCGACCAAACTCGATGCAGCACGATGGCCCTCTTCCTTTCATTTATTTATTTATTTATATTTATTTGCTTATTTTGGTCTGGGACCAAGCTTCTTTGCTAAACACCCATGCATTCCTCCCTAGCCAACACAACCATATCTTACCACAAGAGCCCCAAAGTAAAGACCAAATAGTTAGTTCGCCCAAACTCTCCTTGGGAGGTTAAAAGAAGAAAAAATAAATAAAAAACTCTCCATGGGAGTAAAAGAAAAAAAAAAAAAAAAACTCTCCATAGGTGGCCATAGCCCCAAAAGCATTGTTGTTAGGTCATATTGGGCCGATAGCCATCCAGTATGAGAAGTTATTAATCAATTATGCCTATTCATGTTACGTCCTTTAACCTCATTTCCTTTTCTTCACTTCAATTTTAGACTTGACATGTAAAATGGGCATTGAAAGTCTTCAATTCACCTTCATAGTTTTAACACCCTCTTCATCAAACATTATACATAATCTTTCAATCCTTGAGTGATGTTTTTGTGTGTTCTTTTCCTATGTGATTTATAATACATCTAGTTTAAATTTTTGTGGATTCAACTAAAAAAAATTTGATAAAACTTATCAAAACTTAGACTTTGGGTTTACTTTGAACGAACTCCAAGAAGCTCATGAAAAACAGGTATAGAACATTTAGGAGTTAAAAAATAGAAACCACTTTCAAAAACAAACCACACAACAATTCTAGTGGCATTGATTTCATCAAATTGTAAGCTAAGCTCTTCCTTGTGTATTTTCTTGACGTCATCCACTTTAGTTTTTAACCCCTAAATGTTCAAACACCATTTTTTTGGCAACATAGGAATTTTAGGCAACCCACTACAAATGGGATTTTTATTTTAATTTCTTCGTAAATTTCACACAAGATGTGCCCAAGAGTAGCTTTAATCATAGAGAGCTCAGACATCCATTTTTTGGACGATGAATAGATTGAAACTGAAGTTTCATCTTCTTAACTACTTGGATGAAAGTTCTTCTAATTTGTGGAGATACCATATCAAGTCGTTGTTATATCCAAGGGTTGATATGGTGTTACTAGAATACTTATTTTTCTAAAACTACCAATGTACAAGTATGTCAAGTGGTTGACCAAGACAAAAGTGCATTGACTTTAGTTCAAAACTAGATTGGCCAAAATGAGGTCATAGATTTTAAGAACACAAAAATTTCAAAAAATCACTATATCAAGAGAATCTCATTCCAAATCCATTCCAATAAGTTCTCCAAAATGGTGATATTTTGCTTGTTATCAAATTTTAAAAGAATTTTGAAAATTCCCTATCAAAACTTATAAAAAAAAAAACATTGGTGATAATATTGGTGAATCTAACTATACATACGGAATCTACAACTCTTAGTCTACGACTTTTATTTGTATCTCAATTCCAAAATATGCTTCCAAATAGCACATTATGATGATTTTTCGCAAATTGGATACACTTATTCTCAACACTTTGAAAATTTATAGTTTGTTTATACATAGTCCAAAAATTTGAGGAGAATCTAAAATCCCATCTTTTTACTATCAACAAGAAAAGACAATGATTTCTACAACTCAATAATATGAACTGAGATTCATAAATCATATTCAAACAATTTTGGTGTTGTTACCTTGGTTACATAATCCATGGCATGTAAGATCTTAAAACCTACTATGTTGTGTACTTGTTTTATAAGAACAGCCCCACAGCAACACAGCCAAGCAACACTATAAGTGTTGTGTGCAATTGATCTTCTTCTGACAAAGAAGATCAATGGCTCACAACACTTACAGTGTTGCTTGGCCATGTTGCTGTGGGGCTGCTCTTAGACAACTTCTACATATCAAAGAATAAATGCATTTGAAAGTGCAACTGCAAGTCTATGTCCCCCACAAGAGTGTCATTAAACTGTGTACACCCAAAATTGCTCCCTACGTAAAACAACCATCATTACTATGTGTACATATCCAAAAATCTATGTGTATGTATGCTGAAGAAATGATTTTAATTAGATYGTCTACCAAAACAAACTTTGACCCTTTTTTACTTTTGCACACCATATCCAAATGTAGCATTCTTTGTTGCATTGGATCCTCTTTTCACTTGTCAACAACAAAATTTGAAAATTTGACTAGTGTAATAATACTAATCAGGCATAA
>VACF01002299.1:0-59133 GCA_006891605.1 Pleurozium schreberi
CAGGTTAATTAAAATAGAACACTGTGCTCGGGAGGAAGAATCACATTATATTGGTAACTTGATTTCAAGGTTAATTTTCATCCTAGACAGATGGACGTCGAAGCTAACCTGCACAGCAACAGAGCAGCAGCAGTATTACTGCTATGCAGTAAAATCCAAGCACACAGATGTGCTGCTGGATGCATGAGCTGTATCTTTGATTCATCCTTCCAGGTTCCATTTGTGCTTAGCAGGGTGAGACTTAGAGCTCTTCCTCAATTAAGGTGACCACGCAGTCGGAGTCGAGACTTTCTCTCTAATGACTTGTTGAAGATCGCTGCATAAGAGAGCTGCAAGGGATTCCCAACCTGTTCAAGAATTTTACACCGACTCATATACATGATCTGTAAGTAGACCTAATCACCTTCCACGTCCATTTCAGTTTCGAGTTTCCAACAACAAAGGATCGATAGAATTGGATCCCATGATTACAGTTGCAATTGGGCTTGGTTCTGAGTCAGACCTGCGCAGTGGACAAATTAAGACACTAGCAGAACACGCGTGGATCTTCTGACCAAAGTCCATCTTCTGCTTCTGACCCCTTGAATTGGGAGCGATCTGCGGAGGCAGGACGGGTCCACTCGTCCACCCAACCTATGTTTCCAACAGCATTAAAAAACAGAACTTGATTCACAAGAGGATACTTAACACAGCCCTGTTGCTCGTGGCATACACTACCTGGGAACATCAAGGCTCTCTCAAGCAAAATGGATTGTCCACCAAAGTGGATGGTTCCAAAGTGCATAATATTCCTACAGTTGGGTAGGTGCCTAATATGCAGGTGCCATTCATTCTATTTCGTAATCAGCATTTTAATGGACTCATACGATCGTCGTGTGGTCTCAGAACTGCCCACGACTCCCAGGGTGCCACCAGGTTGTTGGAAATGGAGCATGCATCACTCAAAGAGGAGTTTCTTCTAGCTACGGCTTTGGGAAGATACATGTAACCATTTGCGCAACAATTTGACCTGCAAGAAAGTGATTGGTATGGAAACTGGTTAGATTTAGGTTCAGAATTCAGAGAAGAGGCAGTGCGTTATACTGTAAGCCATATAAGCACTTGCCTCTTTCCTGTTTCTTTTCTGACAGTTCTTTTCACAAGAGCTACTTGACTTAACACTTCAGTGGGGGTGTTGGACCTTGCGGTTTATGCTTCATGATCTGCAGGTTCGTTGTCACATTTGGACACAACATGATTCTATCAGAACACAATCATCATGATTGAGCACATTGTCTGTCTTTTCAGTACAGACCAGGGCACAGACAAAGGGAAGTTGCACCATCAGAGCAAAGTGTGATTCGATCCAGGTAGGGTAAGGTAACTACTCTTAAATCCAATTCTTACTTAATGCTGACCCCTATTTTTTGGATGGAAAATGAACAAGTAGAGTGCTGGAAGTGGTTAAATGGTGAGCAACTTCAGGACTCTAAACCGGGAAAAAAACAGGATGGATTTGGAAACCATTTCAGGTAATGAATACGGGTTTGTTTATTGTCTCATCGAGGTGGCAACTTTGTTGAGGGACAGGCTTTGGGAAAGTTTCTTTCGACTTAATCTCTTGCTTGGCCAATGTATTGGTACTACAAATATCTTTCGTCGTATGTGTCAAATAATTCCAGATTCACCGAGATTTCATACAAGGTTTCTTCTTTAGTGATACAAGCTTGCAACAGGGACTTGTATATGGCAATTTTTTCTTCATACTAACTTTCTGCAATTTTGTGGCTCTTGTTGCAGGCTCTATCGCCAAAAAAGAAAATCGTTCAAACTTAGAGTCTCACCTTCACCTTTTATCTGATTCTTTGAGGCTCCAAGATATATGAAACGGTTTGCATTATGCTTCATCACTACAAAAAAATTCCTTCATCGTCTCCTTTGGGGGCATGCTACAGAAACTTCGTAAGTTTGATTTTACCTTTGAGAAAAGCACATTAAATTTCGAAGTTGCATAACGCACGGGATTGTGTACATTACATTACAATTTCCACAATTAAACTAATAGTAGGAATTTAAAACAGCAATTTCTTTTTATTAAAATCGGCTGCACACTCAACTATAGGAATTGGTCCTGGCAGCCAGCTCCGATACTCACCTGCCAACCATTCTCAGAGAGAGAAGCTTTCCCATTGGCTGCTCATGACAAGTTCGTGACACAGGTGAAGGCTTTGGATTGTACGCCTGAAGCTCCTCCACGCTACTACCCTATCTAAGGTAAGCATAATCATCATGTGACACCTAGAATCGGACCCCAAAAGTGACACAAAATGTAGATATTATATTATGCAAGGTATGTATACACACATGGAGAACATGAGAGCCTAGGAGAGTCTAGTGTCGATTTTTCCAGAAAATACATATTTTTGTATTTTAATGCATGCCACAATGTGTTTGAGGCATGTTTCAATTGCTAATAAGATACAATAAAAATAATTTATGGTTAATTATATGTTTGTTTTTTATTAGTGTTGATTATGGATCCACATTCTTGAAGGCTACTGAAGAGCATTTTTCAAGGTTATAAGGCTTTAAAAAGTGCACATGAAATCTACGTCAAGGTTTAAATGCCTAAAAAAGTGCATATGAAATCTATTCTGGGGGCTCTTTGATTGTCTTTAGAATAACAATTTAAAGCTTTCATCACAAACTCTTTACTATTGTATATTTGCTTGTTGGAAAGCTAAAAGAAATCCCACTCTTCATTGTTCACTGTAGAAACAAAGAATGCACCTATTGGTCCAATAATGGGAGCAATTTTGGTGACTAATTTGGACATTAGAACTCCACATTCTTTTAAAGTATAAAAAAAAAAACGTCAAAAGATTACATCTCATAAGAACTTGTCCAAAAATGTGTTTTCAATGTAAGTGGTCCCCACAAACCTTGTCAACTCAAGAACTTTCCAAATGATTAGACAAGACAATAACTTAACTTTTCCAAGAAGACCAAGACTATGAGTATGCAATACTTATCAACTTGCCCAAAATCTCACAATTATCTAAAAGAACAAAGACTATCATTATAAACCTTCCATTGCTTGTAACTTCAAGTCCCAAAGAACTTTAAACACAAATACAAAGTATACTTATTAAGAACATTTTTATGATGAGCTCAAACCATTAGACTAAGGAGAATGCCATATTTAACTACTTTTGGACTATTCAATGAATTTTGGACTTTATATCGAAAGATCTCCAGATTATAGCATAGGGAGATCTCCCAATGTTTTGCATAGATTTTCCAATGTTTTGCATTATCTCCTGATAACCCATTTTTTTCTCCCGATGACCATTATTAATTTTGGACTTTCAAAAATCCAAAAGTAGTTAAATGTGGCATGAGAAGGATCAATCTTCAAAAAGAGTTTTCTTATACAAATAACAAAGATTGTCCATAAAGACTATAAGTTCTTTAGATAGACTAGGGCTTCTTTTCTATCTTTAGCTTTCTTCTATTATGCCTTGTACCATTGCTACAATCAAAATTCAAAGTAAAAGTAATTTTCTAATATTTAAATTCACATAGACTTTGAAATTTAATAACTTTCTCATGGTGAATAGGAGCAACACTAAACAAAGCTTGTGCACCCCTCCTTGTTGAGGGCTTTTGGACACTATCAAGAATGTAACATGGGGAAGCATGGTCCCGGAGATCTCAAAGTAACAAACGAAAAATACAAAACAACAAAAACCAACCAACCAACCAACCTATCTTGAAAGGATGGATAAATGGATGGATCCTTGGTTCTATCTAAAACCATCCAATGATGTAAAAGTCCTAATTATAGTCCTTATCCAAATCCTATCTTATTCAAATCTTGCTCTTCTATTTAGAGTTATCCAACTTCAAGTTCAGTACACTTATTTTTATCAAAAAGTTGCCTAACTTGAACCAATGCCCTTGTCCAAGTGGAGTTATCTATCTCTAAGCAATCTTTTTTTATCCACTAGACAGTGCACATTTCATTATGAAATCTTTCATCCATTAATCAATGCATTCATCCATCAAAGGTTGTGACAAAGACCATGACAACATGCATAGTTGATCAAGCTTAAGGTAAACTAGCCTATGACATGCAGACTAATGGCTGCTTTGCCTTGTTTACATTTTTCAATAATAAAAGAAAAGATATAACGACAAACAAGAGAAATGGAGAGAGAAATTGAAATTTTATTTTTTAAGAAAAGTATAAATTTGTTATGAGTTTTTAAAGTGTGTTGCCCAATTGGCCCAAAATAGTCTCCAGACTTCCCTAAGACCATCGAAAAGTGTACATGTAATGGTCATCTTATCACCTAAAGCATTCACAATACTTTCTAACATGACCAGAATATTTTCTAACAGGGGCATGATATAAATAAATAAATAAAAGTTAGATCATCTTATGAAATGAAATTACACTAGAAAGGTGGAAATTCCTAAAATAGTCATCAATGACTCCACGGCATTGATTTTGGCCACTAACCAACCTAATGAAGTCCTAATGAAATTTATTAAAGAAAGTTTACCATGGGTTATGTAAGATTGTAATGGGTGGTTTTCAAGGTGTCTGCATTGGGCACTTTGCTTGTCATAGGCTGGTTTACTTTAGTAGAGGGCAAAATTACTTGAACATAGATTGGTCCTTTTATAAATAATTTGTAATTAACCTTCCTCAATCTCCAACAATGACTAGTCTCTTGTACATATAGGACATAATCAGTGACATATCTTTTTTCTTTTTAGAAAATGAAAATCCAACTAACCTGAATTCTATAAAATGTTTTTCAAAATCCTAATTTTTCCACACAAAAGTACTTTTGAAAGAAAAGAAAATTTTAAAAGTTGGCATCGAAGTTTTAAGGTGAAAGGGCATCCAAACCCATCCATGTACCCCAATTCTTCTTGACAACTAGACTTCCATTGAAAGTGTACCCAAAAAAGTGCTAGTAAACCATTTCCTTTACATTGTCGCAATTGGTTGATATGTGAAAAGGGGAGGTCTTGCATAGTAGTTTGACCTCAAATAAGTGTTCTTTTTTTTTTTGTTTTAAACAAATGATTTACATAATACCAAAAAAGATGGTTTCCATGTTGACTGGTCTATCCCTTTAGGGTGAATTTAAGTGTATTTGACTAGTAGCAATGAGTTGGTATTGAAATATGTTGCAAGGAATGCTTGTAAAAAAGAATTGCTCAATTTCACAATGCAATGAAATTTTGATAACCACCATTGTTTGATGTGCCATTTTTTAGATTTGTTGAGGATAAGATAGGAGGATCACAAAGTGTTTAGGCTCTAAAATTGTCTTCTAACATTGAGGTAGATTTTGCTTTTTCATTGCACCAACAATATACAAGACATATACATTTTAGGAGGTGGACACATCTAATGGCTATTGCATTTCAACTTCATAAATTCATAACTAATTTCACAAAGCTCTGAATAATAGGAGATGACTTGGCTTATGGGAAGCAACCCATTCCTAATCACCCTTCCATTTTGACAAGGTAGGGTGGTCTATTTCCAAATCAACTATGGCCCATTATAATTGAAAACAAGACCCCAGCTTGGTAAGGTGGCATTTAGCAATGACGCACCTTCTATTGGTACTACAATATTTAAATGCAATAATGAAGCACTTTCAATTTTACAAAGAATCCTTGGTTGGAGATAGGATGACCTATATGATTAATATGGGAGAAACAAAATCTTCACCTAGAAAATTCATGATAATTTCATTTTGGAAAATAAAATTATGAAAAAAAATGGAATCCACTTCAAATCTATTTCAAATACATAGGGACATTTTTTCCCTCAACATATTAGCATTCTAGATATGCTCAATTGCTTCAGTGGTAAAAAATAGGTTGCCTCCATTAAGTGCCAATTCCATTTGTACTTAAATTCTTTTTACTGAATTTTTTTCAAGAAATGCAACCTCCCAATATTAATTTTTAGCTCTTGAATAAATGTGTGCTTTTCCGAACTTCTTACCTTATTATAGTTAGTAGAAGGTACTTTTTATTTTGTAACTTGATTTGCAAACCATGCTTAAGACATGTTCACACTTGGTGTTAAACAATGTTGTTTGTGAGGATCTTAGGGACAAATTTAGTCCTACTTTTACACTAGGTTCACATTAAAAACATCACCCCTAACACCAAGTGCAAACATACCTTTATGATACTTGATGTCAAAAGTATAATCCAAAAGTGATTGAAATATTTTTTTTATTACTTTTTTTCTTTTTCTTTTTTTCCTCCATTGATAGTTCCTAATAATGATGTCATTTTGACACCCATTGTATAATTCTGTTGCCACATGGTTTTTGTAGATTTGGGGCTTGAAAAGTCTCAAAATCTACACATGTGAGTGTAGTTGAATGGTCAATGTGAACAGAAAATGTGGCAGAGTTCCGGCCACCTGCCGAAATCATACCAATCAGTCGTTTTGAAAATGCCAATCATGTGAATATGTGGTAAAGTATACCAGCCTATGATAGGCAAATTGACCCTGTTGGTGTTGTTGAAAATTCTTAAAATTTTTATTTTCACGTAAAGATAAATGTGAGAAATCTTGGAAAAAGCAATTGAAAGAAGGCCTAGGAGGTTTTCAAAAGTACTCAGGCTCTAAAATGGCCCGCCTCATTAACCCCTAAAAGCCCAAGGGGTTTGGACAAAACACAAAATTAATGTGTTATAAAATATAAATTCTATAACATTCTTGAAGTTTTTAGCAAAGAAACTTATGTGAAGCACAAAAAGTAGAAGATATCCGTACGGTCGAAATTTTAAAACTATTTTCAGATTCTCTTCAAATGAATTTTGAAGATATAACTTCAAAAATTCACCAAAATACAATTTCTATCCTTAACACTTGAAATTTTTTTTGATTGGTCAAATTTGTGGTTTCTATTGAATTGTAAAAAAATGCACAAGATCTAGTCATAAAAATATCAATTCATTTCTCAAATAGTAAGTTTTTCAACACTAAAAATTCTAAACACATTGTGCTATTTCTCTTATGATTTTTTTTACCGTAGTGATCTTAGTTTTGAATACAAATAGTGAAAGACAACCCAATATTTTCAAGAGAAAAAAAAAAATTCAAAAAAAAGTTTTTTTCTGCCCGAAAATTCTGCCCGAAGTCGGGCAACTACCAAAAAATGGTCGTTTGAGCGCTTAGGGGTTAACCCCTAAAGGATCAAGTGTTCGTTCAATGTATGCAAGAAATCTCACGTAGGTTCCTATGAAGTCATTTTTGATTGGATGTTAGTAAAATTTGATTGTACTATGTAGCTATATACTCTCTTCTTGAAAATCTAATCTTTTTTCCAATCGGGTGTCTGGATCAAAAGTTATACTGCCTTAAATTGTGCAAGCAGCTCGGGCAGCATGTGCAAAACTCTTCCTATGATTTTGAAATTTGGTAGATATGTAGCATACATGATACAAGATGAAAATGTCAAAAAAATAACCATGTGTAGTGTAAAAATCTCAATTTTGAAGGAGTTCAAGTTTCCAGGCCCTATCACCAAGGTTGGAAAAAAAACTTTTTCAACTAACTTCAAACGTTATAATCTTTCAATCTATGAAGTCAAAGGTTCTGAAATTTTTTCCACACATTCCAGAAAAAGTCTAGTACAAATTTTCATGGTTGAATTTTCAAAAAAAAAAAAAAAATCTTGTTGCCCCCCAAAGTGACAGTTTTTGACAAATTTTGCCCAAAATGTGCCTCTGTCTTTTAGGGGTTAAATGTACACTATTTGTACATGTTTCTTTTTCATAACCTTCATTAGTGTACAAATAATGTATATTTTGGAGGTGGGCCATTTTAGGGTCCTATGCCATTTCAACTTCAAAATTTTATAACTAATTTCACAAAGTTCCAAAAAATGTGAAACGACTTGAGATAGATGCCAATTCCAATTGTCTTTTAAGAAAAATTTAATGAAATATATTTCAAGATGTTCTACCTTACCCAAATCTAGTTCTAGCCCTTGGAGCATCCATTTATAGACCTCCTACCTTATTATGTTTTTAGCAAAGTATGAATTTTTGAATTGTGCTAGTCATCAAGATCCAAAAGAGTTTTTTAACCTGCCTCAAAACCAACAAAAAGTGTGTCCATAATTATAATAATTTCACTCCCCTGAAGAATCACATTATTTTCTAAGATGAATTCATCACACCTTGTGATCAATTTACACTCAAAAGGTGGAAGTTTCTTTTACAATCACTTATCACTACATCATCATCATCCAAAACATTGATTGCACCTAATGTAACCCAAATCTCATTTAGTGAAAAAAGTTTGTCATAGGTTGATGCAGAATCATAATTCGTCATTTCCTAGGTATTTGTCATGGATATTTTGCCTACCATAGACTAGTTTGCACTATGTGTACAATTTTAGTTTCTTTTGACCCTTGATTGGAATTTTCCTAAAGGTTGCATCTTTCAAAACATATTTGAGTCAAGTTTTTGAAGTCCATGTTCCTTGCAAGATGATCGAGGAGAAGTTATTATCAATCCATTTTTATTCTTAATTTTTATTCTTATTGAGTAAGGTATGAATTTATGGAATTAGAAATGGAGATGTTCTAAAAGTATTTCGACCTTAGATCAATCTATAAAATGTTATGAATTATATTGTTGTGTTTATGATGATAGTTAAAGTAGAATTGAAAGTACAAATATTACGTAAGTATCTTAGATGATAATGTCATTGTTGTATGCTTTTCTCTAGATTATGAATTGCAATGTCATGTGTTGTTCCAAGCTAAATGTGGTGTGTGATATATTGTTGGGTAGTTATTGAGAATGTAGTTCAAAGATTATATAATTTGCTCTTAATTTGAAGAGTTGGATTCACAACAATTGAAGACTTACGCCTAGTATATAGTTCTATACCTTAGATTTATCCTATTAAAACTTTGCCTTGTTTTTTTCTTTTGCCTTAAGTATAAAAAATGAATGCTTTTATTAATTTAATGAATTGCATTGTACCTTCATAGAGTACTTATATGTGAACAAACTAAAAATTTCAATCAAATCAAGTATTGTGAAGTTAAGGCATGTAATTACGTCATAGATTCTCATTCTAGAATCAACAAGAGTACTACATTTGGGTGGTATTAGGTCAATGGTTGGTATTGGGTTCGCCTACCATACCTTATGTTCCAACAAAAGTCCTTACCACTTGGGGTCTTTAGATTTTATTTGGTGAAGTAAGATTTGGACCAAAAAATTCCAATAATCTTTGAAGGTATTGCATACCATGTTTTATAATTGTTTCTCCCCCACAAAACAACAACAACAATGTCCTTATGTCAAAATTTTCTTGAATCCCTCTTCTAAAAAAATCAATTATTTTTATGCAAATTCCATAGATGTGAATGAATTCATCAAAATTCTCATACAATTTTTATAAAGAAAATGAGTATAAATTTCCAAATTTTTAACGACACAATGACAATGAATGATACGAAGTATCATTTGTTATGGCATCATCAACAATAGATCACAACAACCAACCCTAGTTTGGTTTGATATTATATTGGAACCTAAGGATACAATCTTTGAAAAGTGCAAAAAACATAACATAGGAAAAATAATGCAAATGAGTATTGAATTTGGAATTTGAACAACCAAAATAGAGCCAATTAAAAGCAAGCTAAAAGATTAAAAAAAAGCAAACCATCTCAATCCCTTGGAATTTTCCAAGAAGTAGCAAGTAAAATATCTTTCCCATGATTATGTCCCAAATCCAATTAACCCATAAACGACGATGAGGCCATTTTTTGGTCGATGAATGAGAGAGCATCTTTTTGTGTAGGGCAGAAGTGCAAATATTCATTCTCGGAATGCGGGTGGAATGGGATGATCTTCTACAGTAGTTTGACTTCCAATTCTTCCTTTTGAATTTTTTTAAACGAATGATTCTCATAGTATCAAAATTCATAGTTTCCACGGTGACCCGCCTGGCATTTAAGGGTTAAAAGATTGCCATATTGCATAAGCACCCTCAAGATTTTTAAAAAACCTGTGAGGGGGGCACAACTCATGAAGTGTGGTGGACCACTGATTGCTATTCGTCCTCAAGCCAAAAGACATCGCTGCTGGCCGTACAAGTGTACCACCGCCCCAATAAATTCTAGAGTGAGTGGCACTCAGGTAGCCTGAGGGCTCATCATCGATGCCACATTCATCCAATTTCAACACCGAATTCGTAACATTCATCCATTTCAGTGTCGATGAATTRTCATCGAAGGATCATTCATCCAACYSAGAGAATTGTTCCTTGAGCATCCAATTTTGAATCAATGTCCGCCGAATGGCATCGCGATTCCCCGAACTGTACCCACCAGCAACATCCCCCGCGAGGCCGCGACCAGGGCGTTACGCGTTTCCCGAAGCGCTGCGGTAATAAAGATGCTTTTCAAACCGAAGGCATCCACGTTCTGGCGCCACGCGCCGTTGGATGCTGCTACAGTTACATCGTGGCCGTTGATGCAGAAAGAAAGCCAGGGAAAGAACCCCGAAATCTTTCCGGTGCCTGCGCTCTCTTCTGGCAAGCGAACAACAACAACAGAACAAAGAGCCGCCCTCGATCGGTACGCGCACTGCTGCTGCTCCTGCTGCTGGTGCTTGCATTGGTGCTGCGGCGAGGACGAYGACACGGTGATGATCGTCTGTCACTTGATCCGTCGTTCCGGGCTCGGTATCCGGTGGACGGAATTGCGCCGTGCGCTTCCGTTGAGCGTCTTCGGGCGGAATTTGGCTCCGTAAAGAGCCCGGGGCAGTCGGTTTTGGTGCAGCAGAGCCCTGACTGCTTTGGGACGTGGAATTCGGAACTGGAATTTCGATGAAAGCGCTTCCCGGCGTGTCTTACGATGTGATATGGTGTGGAATTGGCCGTAATTTAGGTCGTTATGGGAGAGTTTTAGGGGGACGACAGACAGTATGAGGACCTGGAGTGATTGCTCGTCACCCGGGTGATGTGTAGCTTAGGTCTGGGGAGGGGTGCATCAATATATTGTTTCTGTACATTGATTGTGTCGATCTCGGGGTTGGAAGCTTAGTGATTTGTTCTGAAATTTTTGGTAGGGAGGGAGGATAGAATGACCGGGAGTGCATGCGTCACATTGAAATCGGGCCTCGTTTTGGTATGAGGCGGGATCGCGTGTTTAGATTCTTGCTGAGTAAAAGAAACCTGGGGTGCGATCGTGGTACAGTACAGGGGAACGCTTGTTGAGATCTTCGAGTGGAAACCGCGGGATCGAATTTTGAGTGACGCTGGCTGATTATTTTATATTGGCGCTGGAGGGAATTCTTTYGAAAACAGGGAGAGCTGGACGTGGTGTCTRTCGTTTGCTTGTAATCAAGAGAGCTCTGGCCGAATTTCTGAGATTGAGCAGGTTATTGTTGGGACAAACATTTCGTACGGATGCACTTTTGTATTGAAGTTGGAGGCAGCGCTTGTTGGAGCTGATTAGATTGGAACTAGAAGAGAAATATGCTCAGGCGGGAACGGGGACCTTAATGGCGCGGGTGGATCCCGGGTTCTTAACGCACACCTGGACTCTGTTTCGATGTGTGCCACGGGTTACCTCCTTTGAGCCAGCCGAATTTGCATAGCAAGCTGTACCGTATTACACACGTGATAGTTGAAACCCTTATATTGAGCCTTAGTCTTAGGTGAATTGAGAGATGGGACGTAGCTTCTGGACACCTGCGTGAATCTTGTTGTSCATTTGTAGGCTGTTCACAGACGCGTGTCGTTATTTTTTGAGGCTGCCTCGCYTCTGGTTAGCCATCCCGTTGACCTAGGTGACACTTTGACCTGCGAATGGATGCAATGGCTCCTCATCAGCAGCGCCGGCGTCGTCGCTCCTCAGTCTCGAAGGAGTTGGCGCACGGTAACAGGTGAGATTGAATGTTTTCTTTGAATTCTTGCATTTTTTCWTTTCGGCCAATGCAATTGCTTCCTTTCAGTAAATCCAGGTTTTATTGCAGTGAATGCATGTTGATGCGTTTGAGACGTAGAGAAGGAGCTCGGTTCCGCTGCTCAAGGTTTTAATTTTCTCAGCGTAAATCTTGTCTAGATTTGCATGCTTTTGATAGTTTTCATTAGTGTTTACCATTTGGTATCATATCGCCACGCACAAAAGAAGGGCATTGGAATTTCCTTCTGAGATGAGTTTAAGTGTGGTTTTCTTTTGGTTCTTAGGAATTTGGAGGTATTTAAGAGAAAAAGGGATGCTCTTGAAACGCAGGTGATTTTTCATAATTTGCTTTTGCTGACTTTTCTTGTTGTTGTCCTCTGTCAGGAAAATATACGATCCACGGAGGTGGCATAAGCGGACATATAGTGGTTCAGATGTAGGTGGTCAGCCTCCTGCAGGATGGGTTCTTATTTGGGCTGGAAGGTTTAAGCGTTGGCGCCGACGTTGGTTTGTTGCAAATCCTCCTGGACTGCTTCTCCACTTCAAGAATTCAGATCAAATTGGTCGCCATGGATGCATCAATCTTCTTGTACGTGTGTTGTCTTTCCTCTGGCATTTGTTTAATTTTAAGTGTATTATATGACGCAGAAATGCTTAATCATTACCGGCAGTTACGACGTAATCAATGTGAGAAGCTGCAATGCACTCTGTTTCACAACTGATTTGGTCTGTATTTTATTTGACATGAGCAGGGGGCTACAGTGGCTCCTGCCCCAGGGAAGGAGCGGCAGTTTAAGATTATGAAAGGTTCAACGGTATACTATCTACGTACAATCAGTCGTGATTATCGGCAGCCGTGGTTGGATACGATTCATGAATCCATACGTGTATATCAAAATTCAGTTGAGAAGGCACAAAGTGGAGCTGATTATGGAACGGGGTTACTGCCTCAATCTTCCGTACCCTCGGTAGAGTCAAAAACTGAACTGGGACTTAGTTATTGGTGGCGAGGTGTATGATGTTGACAGTGTAAATATATCAATCATGCGCCCGAGTTGCTGTTTCCAGTCGAGCATGATCATGCAACTGTGATATTTCTGGGGTTATGCGATTTAACGAAGGACCAATCACTCTCTTGCATCATCACTTTAGATGCAAATAACTTCATAACTCGGTTTATGACAAGTCTTGACACTACTCGCGGTAGCTCAGTTATTTTCAGTGGATATGAATGTCCCATGGATTGTTTATGGAGTCTGACACCCCATCTTTTTTGGCAGCATCAGAGAGAGGATTGGGACGCTCAAGAAAGGGAGTTTAAAAGAAGAGTTAGAGAACGTATGAGGGACCTGGAACCCACCCAGAAGGGTACAACACGATCCCCTAAAACTCTTCTCTTTCTGGTTCARTCTCTACATCGCGTGTCTTTTCCGAAGTGAGAGATTCAGGTGTAGGTTTTTGGATACCATGCCCCTATCAAATTTCTTGACATCCGTGGTCCTTCTTTTGAGTCCAACGTAGTCTCAAGATGTTGTGAGTGAAGCTGTTCCTTCAAGTTACAAATCTATGATTACATAATCTTATAAACTATCGATTCCCATGCCCCTGTTTGTGCAGCTTTCCTGGATCAATTGCAGACTCTGCAACAATCATTATCGTCTATCTCAGGTGTTCTTGGATTTGCTGACCATTCGGAGGTGCCTCCAAAACAGACGGCAAACGGGATTCCTGCGTTGCCGACGTTGCCTGAGACTAATTGGAGGTCAAATGGGTTGTTCATGACGGAGAACGAAATTTCTGACTCAGATGTCACTCAGCAGCTGAATGTTACTCCAGCGACGGGAGATGACAAAATATCTTCCCCGGAGGTAGGAGCATCAAATACTTCCCAGAATCATTCTGGAGCCACCTCACCGCCAATGTTCCAGTTACAGGAAAATGACCCCCATGGCAGAAGTGGTTCTCGGTCTCTTTTCAAGTGGAAGAGCGACTCAGAGGCCTTGCTGCCTAAGGAGTTTACTAAAGATGTAACAAGTATCAGGTGATTTTCTGTCTTGACCATGCTGACTCTGAACCTAATAATGCGCTAGTATCATATTCCTGTATCGCGAGCTATATATCTGAGTATTCCCTGATTCCAAAATTCATGGAAAACGCACGTGCAGCGACTTGCAAATTAGGAATAGTAGATACTGAGGTATCCAGTTAGTGTGCAGTGTAGTTGTTACTAAATTTTACATATGTGAATGAGTGGAAGAGTTGTATCATTTTGAATTACGCTTAGTGGGATGAATCTATACCTTAAGTTAGGTTGGTTGTTTTGTTTTGATTGTTTGATATGTTTGAGATCTAAGAAACAACGGAGTGTTCTTTTATATTGTTTGGATATCGTTGTTGGAGAAGATGTACTGCATCAGTAGCTACTAGGGGTGAAAGTATTTTGCTTGAGTTTCGAGGTTTGAAAGGTTTGAAATTTGATGCTTTTGTKTGACGGAATATGGTCGCATGGGCAGTGAAAGAGTTATTGGTTATTGGTTATCCAATTTCACTTCTTAAGGTGTTGATTTTCCCGTGGTTTCTCTATGAGTATCTAAAGAAGCGCGTTCTGATATAATTTACATATTACCGTTGTAATCCTTGAAGCTGAGTGCTGGTTTTATTAGTATGATATTAAAATCACTAAATTTAGGCATGTCCTATATATATGGCAGGAATACTTTGAGGCCTTGGAAGTCTTGAATCATCATGAGTTTGCGGCTCGGTCCATGTCGCCTGACGAACAAGGAATTTTAGCTGAAACCGCTGATGGTAATCAAGAACCTCCTGAGGAAGCTGAAAYAGGGGATGCCGAGTTTTTGTCTGAAGCTGAAGGTGAAGAGATTGATCAGCCGAGGACGAGGTTTGTTGCTTGTTTACATTCTACATTTCAAGTAGTATTCGTCTAGATATGCTTGACACTATCATAGATTATTATTTTGCTTCTACGAATGTGTCCTGCTCACTATTTACCTTATAACTGCTTACAGATTACCGGCTCCTAGACCACTTTCACGAGGGTTTACTCTGTGGACAGTACTGAAGAATGCAGTGGGCCGGGATCTTAACCACATCACTATGCCTGCTACCATCAATGAACCCCTTTCAGTACTTCAAAAGTGTGCTGAGGAACTCCAATATCGGTAAATACTCACGTATCGAATTCTCTTCGTGGTGAACTTTATGCATAATGATAAATTCAAGTAAGTTCTTACGTTTCGTTATAAATTCAATTAATGAATTTATAGAGTTCAGCAAGGCACAATTTCTGACGCCATGTATACGGTTCTGCCTTGACCATTGTTTAGTAAAACGGTGGTACATAAACACATCTTTAATCTTATTTTGCAGGCATTTATTGGAGCAGGCAGTTCAGAAGACAGACTCTTTGGAGCGGTTGCTTTTGGCCACTGCATTCACTTGTGCGAGYTATTATGGGAGTATTCATCGTGATGCGAAACCTTTTAATCCTTTGTTGGGGGAAACGTACGAGTACCAAGATAATCAGAGCTGGTTTCTGGCGGAGCAGGTGCGATTCTGTTTTGATTGTTCAGTCATAGACTAGGATACTTCGTACACTAATATATTTAAAGAATCATTGGTATCTATGATCAAGCGAGTCTTATGTCCATGGTAATAAACAGTTTTATATGTTGGTGTAATGATGTTACCAGTAACCAAGATCTTCCTYAGTAAAGTCCATGGTATCATTTCTAGATGCTTCCTGCACCTGAAGCTGACACTGCGATTGATTCCGTGGCTGCAGTCACACGGTACTGATTTAYTTACTTATTTTACTTCTTGCAGGTCAGCCACCACCCTCCAATTTTAGCCTTCCAGAGTGAAAACACAGYTGGGACATATCAAATTTATGGCGAGATTGAGATCAAGAACAAGTTTTGGGGGAGAAGTATTGAGGTTTGTCCATCCACATGCTCTTATCAGTTATCATCTCAGAAACTTCTTGATGCCACTGCAGCCACTGAAATGAGTGCTTTTTGGCAGGTGCTGTGCAATGGAGGAGTWCATGTTAAAATTCCCAAGTACGGAGATCATATTACATGGAACCGAGCAACGCTTTGTATTCACAATGTCGTCCTAGGTAAACCATGGATTGACAATTATGGAGAGGTTTCTGTGGTAAATCACAACACAGGGGAAGTGGCTCGTGTCCGCTTCCACAAAGCAAGCAGTCGAGAGCAATGCCGCATTACGGGAAAGGTGTGCTTTGAATGCTCAATGAAACCTTACATTTGACTATCGCAATTGCTGCGGGGTTATTCTTGTTTTGCTTTTCCTGCTTTGCTCGGTTATGTCTAGCTAAATGTGAAATCAAATCTTCATTGTCAGATTAATGAGACTAGAGGTTTGAAGTTGATGGTGATGCTAATATTGTTGATCTCGATGGCAGATCTATGATGCGAAGGGGGTTCCACACTATACGGTTTTTGGTAACTACATGGAAGCTATTTATTCGTGTCCAGAATCATGCACTAACTTTGATGTMAATGGTCCGGATGTGAGACTACTTTGGAAAGCACCTGAACAAATTGAAGATTATCGTCAGCAATATTGCTTCACTCGATACACTCTTTCTTTGAATGGTGAGTCTGATTATATGTTTTRAAGTGCAGGACGTAATGGGTTTGTCAGAGGATCAGATGTTTRTTTGTTTGGGTTACTATTTTTTGGTGCTGGATTTTTTTGTCATTCTCCACGTGACAGCCTTATGAGATCRTATTAAGTCCATGTTGTTAATGCCTCCTCTGTCAACGCTCCATATTTYTKATGCTTATGCGCTATATCGATGTATTTGTCWACTGCAGAATTGACACCGAAGTTGAAGGAGGCGCTTCCTCCCACCGATTCCAGGTTTCGACCCGATCAGCGTGCACTGGTAAGTATGATTCGATCGAGGTCATTAGTATTGAGAAAACCATTGAACTATCTTTCCTYGTCATATCATTTYTTCTGAWTWCTTCWTATCTGCTTTTTATTAATATTAAAGACACACTATAATTGGCTGTCCGTCCTTCAGGAGGATGGCGACTTGGAGAAAGCTACACCAGAAAAGCTGCGCTTGGAAGACAAACAGAGGATTGCTCGACGGGTGCGAAAAGAACAGGGGATCGAATGGCAGAATATGTGGTTTACTGAGGTGCCCTTTCTTCTCAATTCCTTAAAGCACCTTCCGCACGTGGCTTGTAATGGTTCTGGAAAAGCASTGATACCATGCCCTTCCAGAGTCTAGTCCGTAGGTATCATTTTTAATGCTCGACATGTGAGTCAGCGCATCAGAAACTGAGTAGGATCCGAGTTACAAGATATGAAGTTGCTCTTCTTACCATCAAAAGTTGGACTGTTTTTTTTGTTGCAGCGAGAGCCTGGAGTCTCAGAGGTGAAGCCTATTGACGATGGTATCATCGAGCCATCGTGGGTTTTCAAGGGCTCATACTGGGATGCTCGTGAGAATCAAGACTGGGAAAATTGTCCTGATATCATGTAGGCACATGCATGCCGAGTTGTGAGCGCTTGGGGTTGGATACCTGACCCTAATATTTTTCCTAGACTTCATCRCTCAATGCGCACAATACCATTCTTTGATTTGAATGAGAGTTCATTATTGCACGAATAAACTTGTATAGGAACTACGTAGCTTTGAGGCATTGATACAARCCTAAGGATGTATATGCCAATTCATGTGCTGTGGCTTGGAAAAGGATTAATGCCACCATCCAATTATAACCAGTCTATAAGTAAGTAGGCTGAGAGAGTTGCTGTAAAAATAATTTGCGGAAATTTGTGGATGCGTTGGCTCTTCACCTTTTTGTAATCCATAACATTCTTGAACAGAGACTATTTCATATTCCGAAAGGTATCTTTATGGGCTGAAATTCTCCAATGAAAGATCCTCTTGGTACATGTTCCCCATTTTTTCATAGCCATTTGACTCTCTTCCACCATCTTCTGTGCTATTCATTCGAGTAGCTTCATCACCTTCATCTGTTTTTTTCCCCTTCTGAGTTCAAAGCTTTGTAATGAAGAAAATGTAAGGCCTTTGCCTTTGAGGTGTGAGTGTTTTTTAAATTTGCATGAGTTTTCAAGTGTAGTGTGTTTTGTCATTCTCAGCCTTTTTCATGCTTCTAGCCTGGATTTGGTCTTGGAGATGATTTCAATTGATCAAGGGGAGATATTTGGTATGTAACCTTTGAAGGATGCAATGGACGTCTGATAAATGATAGAGAATCAAACTGTATAGCATAGAAGTGCAACTATTCAACTACGGATTTAGGGGTGGAAAGGTAAAATCTTCTATAGTACTTTGACTTCCAATGAATACTTTTAGATTTTTTGAAACTAGTGATTTCCATGGTATCAAATTGATGATTTCCATAATCACCAGTCCGTCCTTCAAGGGTTAGCTTGTACTAAGTTAGCCCTATAAAGATGTGGCTTCCATGACCAAGGTAGTCACTAGCCCCCCCCTTTTTTTTTGAAAAAGTGCCACGATGGTGATCACTTAACCCCTAAACGACATTGAGGCCATTTCTTGGTCGATGAATGAGAGAGCATCTTTCTCTGTAGGATAGAAATGCAACTATCCATCCTCGGAATTTGTGGTGGACAGGGAAGATTTTCTACAATGCTTTTACTTCCAACAATTGTTTTTGCATTTTTTTAGGCCAATGATTCCCATGGTTTTAGAAATTGATGATTTTCAAGTTCACCTTCGCGTCGTTCAAGGGTTAAAATTTGGTGAAGCATTTTATTTCTTCATACATCCATCTTTTGTACCATAAAACACTTTTCAATCAAATTCTTACACTTTTTCATCCAAATTTGACAATTTCATCCATATTTTAAATTGGATTGAAACTATTCCTAGCAAAAAAAATTACTTTTTCTGGCAAAAAAAATTTTTCACTATGAAATGGGGCTTTTTGGCTTCATTTTGCCCCCCCAAAAAGGGCTAGTAGTCACCAAAGTTCTCTAATACTTGGACCAATACGTGCATTCTTTTTTTCTATAACTAATAGTGAAATCACAAGAGTTAGCTTATACTAAGTTAGCCCTATAAAGATGCGGTCCCCATGACCAAGGAGTCACCAAAATTCTCTAATACTTGGACCAATAGGTGTATTCTTTTTTTCTATAATCAATAGTGAAATCATTCATCGGCCCATTCTGGTCCTCAGTGTCTTTACAAGGTTAAGGTGAACTTTCAGCTTGGGTTGGTGAAGTTATGGCATATAGAGTCTAGTTTTTGACTCACTTCATAATTACAAAAAAATTCTAAAATGAAGAAATGTATTTAAACTGTAAGTTGATCATGTAAATTGGAGAGAGTTCATGAATATCATGGAAATAGTATGAGAGCATATACAAAGACAAATATTGAAAAGTTTTTCATTGATGATAATTCTAGTGTTCTAGAGTTGAGATAGTTTGCCAATGCAAATTGCATGCCAATATCTTGCACAAAGGCCACATTCAATCTAAATTAAGCATTTTTTTTTGTCAAAAGTGTTGCATAGCCTCTAGTGATTGTCAAAATTTGATGTGGAAATTCCATTTTGACAATTCTCTTATCTTCTTGTATAGTACTAGAATTTATGCTAACATCGATGATAAATTTTGACAAATTACTAAATTGCAAGTTGAAGGCATAAATATCATGCAAATTTTGGTGATTGTTTTTGTTTGTATCTCAATAATAGATACTAAGGCTTTCTTTAGACRARCAGCTATAAGCAAGCTAGAACAAAGATYAAGCATTCTTGTTGAATAGTAGAATCTCCCAATCCTACTTCATTTTAGATGAAAGCGATAGCCTTCAAGGAAACATGGAAAAACAAACATCTAAGCTTCACCAAGGTGACCAAGAGAAGGTGGAAACARCATGGCATAGGTAAGAGAGTTAAACCTTTGAAAGACACACCCAATCTTGGACTAGAGATGCAACTCAATATTTTGAAGTCACATTGCTAGTCTACAAGGTTTATTCTTCTCTCAGCCTAGGGCCTCCATTCAAAATGAACCTAAGATCTCTCTATTCTAAAGGAGGAAATAAAACAACATTTCATTATGTAAAAACAAATGGTACCAACTAAAATAAAACATGTTAAAAACATTACTAAGGTACTTCTTGTAGGAAAGGGCAGCATTTTTAGATTGTCAATTAAGGTTCTTAAAATTCCTCCTAGTAAAATGAGTGTCAAATACTAGTAGCAATTTTGACATTTTGAAAACTCATTCAACCCATTCTGAAGCCCATACATAAATTTAAAACAATGAATGGACTAGTAAAAGGACAAGTTTCTCATCCAACATTAATTCTTTGAGAACCAAGCATTATATAATTTTGCAAATACCCTTGTACACAATGAATTATAATCACTTGAATGGTGCAATCTACATCAACGAAATCCTRCATTTGAGATTCATAAATTGAAACAACATGACACGATCCTGATGTTCCACAACCTGAATATGAGATACAAGTTGAAGTACTAAGTACGGAGTACACGGTATTGCCGGCTATGAGTTTTACTTTTACAACCACAGCTGGTTGTACACTAAGTGTTTACCTACACGGAATGAACACAATACTACGTGCTGTACCGTTTTGCTAAACTTTTGGATGGGATGACAGGTGGTGATTGAGTTGGTGTCACTGTCCCATAAACAATTAAACGAGGTACCAGCATGCGCACCGTGTTGATGGGTATGGCGAAGTTCACACCTGATGACATCCCAGAGCCTGCAGAAAGATAACAAAACATGAATTAGTTACTTCTAGAGAGCCTGCCATGTACTCACTTTACATGACTTTTGATTCGGTGAAACTCAAATTAGGGGTGCCAGGCCTCACAATTCTTACTCCACAATTATTTAGAGGTTTGTTACCAAATTAAAATACAATGCAATTCTTCTCTCTCCAAACAATGTAGTAGTTCTTTCTCTAAAGTATAACCGTAGTCCATTTGTAGAGAATTGGAACGCGATTTTGAAATGACCTACTTCTACAGGACTCTGACTCCCCTTTCGTGACCTTCAATATATTATCTTTCAGGTACTATATCTATTGTACAAACAAGAAAATGTAGCTTTACTTAAAATCTAATTTCTTAATTGTCTTGAGATTCACAATCACCAAGGTATGGTGCAAGCTCTCTTCAATTCTCTCCTAGACGTTGATTCTTCCACCATCCTCTCTATGGTTCTTTTCATCATTCTTATGGCTTAAAATATGCAYATAATGGTTTCTTCCCCATAAGGATGATCTTCCAACTGAACCCAGAATGTTTAAGTACGTGCACAMGAATTATAGRATTTCGACACARACCAGCGCGGGTGAAGGTCGCAGTATTCACTCCAATGATACGTCCAAASGAGTCCAGCAATGGGCCTCCTGAGTTACCTGCAATGTACATTCTAAAGGTGTCACAAGCAGCGTATATCTCAGCACTAGTGCGACTTACTTCTGCAGCAAACTAATTTTGCAGGGGAGGAGTATTTTTATCAATGCTCTTTGTGAAGACTTTTTTTTTTCACCATGAATAGCACTAGCACACCGACAATGGCTAAAAATATTGATTCTTCCCCCCATAAAAATTCATGTAATCACATGTAAGTTCATTTAGTAGCACGCACCAACAAGACAAAGTAGTTTAGCCCTTAATCTTGATTGTCGGTCCATTTCCAATCCCCAAAAAATTTTGAACCCTCCTGACTTTTGCATACAGTATCCAAACAATGCATCCCCTTCCGTGCATTCGATTCCCCTTACAATCCATTACAATTCCACCATTCCCATATCCATGCTCCATAGCGAAATTTTTTCAAATTCACATTTCCATACAACAAAACAATCCACCTGTAAACACAATTACCAAGACCCCAGCCACACAACGAATCACGCATAACAAGAAGGAACTCCTCACCGAAAAAAGCTCAATCAAGCTGTCCTCCTCCTGATCGAATTCGTCCTTAAACGACGGAAGCTCCAGCGCCCGCGATACCAGCGGCGCCAATGTCAGAACGGAAGGCGCAGCCATGAAGCTCATCACGGCCACCCTGCGGCTCAGTTTCAAGGAAGCGCTCACCACCAGCATCTGSGAATTCCTGCCATGCCAATGTACTGAGATTCGGTGCTGCTTCGAATTCAAACGAGAGGAAGGTGAACTGCGGAGCCCCACGTTCAAGGATTCGMGACACAGTCCGGAGCTTCGAGAATTCGACATCGCTGGAGCCATGGCCATGGCCAGAAACTTATGGGAAAGGAATTCGCGCAGATGCAATGAAACTCGACATWGATAAAGATTTGTACAGGAAACGGAAAGTGTACAAGATTGATGAAATGTTGGCCGAAATGCAGAATTCTGATGGGGGAGGTGAGACAAGAGGCGGGCGGGGAAGGGAGGGACTTGGCAAAGCATGGGGATAGGGGAGGAAATGGTTTGGGACCTAATGCCGTGAATGGATATGGATGAAGGGCCTGTGACCGCATACTCACTCTGTAGTTTCTCCTTCATGTATCAGTGGATGGGTGTGTTCACCGACATTGGAATATAGATTGCACTCGTATTGGTGGAACTTATTCTCCTACTTCCATACTCACTAAAACATTTTTTTTTATCTTTATGTATTTTATCTTGTATTTTATCTATGCATCAGATTTTGCATGAAAGCCCCTCTTTAGGGTGGTTTCACATAGTAGGTGGGTGCGGAGAAATGCCACTATAATCCAAATTGTCAAACGACACACTAGCATGTAAGCATACCCTAGCAGCTTTCATTGCACGCATTTTGCATTGGTCCATTGGCARAATTGGCCTCCAACAAGAAAAGAACTAGGTCTTTAGTCTCCACCAATATCAACCAATATGAGTAAAGTCTTTTCGTTGGATGGACAAGGTGGAAAAGGTCAATTAAAACTATTTAAGGAGAAAGCACCAATTATGTCTATCCAAAAGTGAGTTATGTAAATGCTTATTTGAAGAACCCTTTTTTTTCCATTGTGGCTTTGTAAGCTCTTTTTTCAAGCTTGAACTTCAACTTTGGAACTTGGCCTACTTGCATCTTACTTTTCACAAGTTTCACCTATTTTTTAGATTTAAAAAGGCCTTTGACTTTCATTGGCATCACTTTCTTCTCTCTAGCCCTCAATGAAGTGGTTTTCGCCACATAAATCACTTCTAAAGTCAATCACCTAAGTGTTGCATACATTTGGCTAAAAAGTCACTTGTTAATTTCTAATACCATTACACTTATCAATGAAGTTAAAAAAAAATCTTAACCATTTCCATATAAATTACATCTTATTACACAAAGAGGCAAAAATATTAAATTTATAATATATATATATATATATATTCAAACAACAAGCTTGAGTTGATTTAGTATTAAAAATTGACTTATCAATTTTGATACTTTAGATTTGATGGGTTGATAAGTTATTTGAGGAATGGTTAAGATGATTTTTTCACTTGATGGAACTGTGATTGGAAACAAAATCATTTTTACCTCTTAAGGCTTGCAAAGGTAGGTAAATGGAATCTAATGTATTCTCCAATTGAGCTTAAATGAGTCCAAACATGCCAATGTAACTATGGTAAGGCCAATGGAGGTAATGCAAGCCTCGTTGACAAAAAATTAGCCTGTGTAAGCTTTGATGGTTTGAGTTGTGTTGAAGTAATCCAAATCCAAGTGTATCAAATTGCACATCAAAGTCCACCTAGGCCATTGAAATGTATCAAAACCCATCTAAGTTCACCCTTTTGATCTAAACTCTCTTTAATCAACTTTATGTATTGAAACTTCAAACAAACACCAAAGCCCGTGAAAAAATCAATCAAACTTCTTGAATCCCATCCAATTCCATTCAAAGTCAATCTAAAATCAAGAATGTATAATTAACCCCTAAAGGACCAAATTGCGTTTTTTGGCAACATAGCAATTTTGGGCAGCTCACTACGAATAGAGTTTTCATTATTTTTCTTTGAAAGTTTTACACAACATGTGTCCAAGGAGTAGCTTTAAGGCCCAACAATTTTCATAACATTTGACTACACTGGTAAGAAGTTATTGCATGATATGTGATTTTCAGTGGTCGGCAGGCAATCCGGGCAGGTCAGTGAAGCAATGACTTTTTTCAGAAATAAAAATTAGAAAATGATTATCTACAACTATATGTACATGAGAAGCTTTGAATTACTCCATTTTGATCAACGAAACAAGACTATCATAGATCGAGCTCAGGAATGGTTTCAATTTGATCATTAGGTCACAGTCTTTCGACATTTCGTTCTGTTGTCTTCATCGTTGGTTCGGAGCACAAAACGAGAAAGGCTTTTTTTTTTTGGTGGAGTGTAAGTTAGGGTTTAGGATCTGGTTGCAATGGGGGACAATTTCGTGTACAAGGATGTGGAGGGCACGAGTACTGAGTGGGATGACATCCAGCGCAAGCTAGGCAACTTGCCGGAGAAGCCGCCTCCAAAGCCCACTCCCGGCTTTGTGCCGGATTCGGATCGAGAGAATGCCCCGAAGGATGCCGCTTGGCTGCAGGAGAAGTCCATCGAGGAGCTCGAGGATTTGGAAGATGATACTCTGTTGGAGGACGATCGGTTTCTGGAGCAGTATCGGTTCAGATTTTTACTCTGTTYTGTTGATCAGTGATGTTGTGTTGTTTAGACTTGAGCGTTGAATTGTTGCTTATGTGTAGAATTGTGTAGCACTATGAGCTTGGAGCTTTTGGTGGAGTGCATTTCCAGAGATTCTTATTGCTTTTTGTCGAAGAGGTGTAGGGTTTACCTTTGAGAGTCTGTGCCTGGTCACTTTTATTTTGGTTTTGCAATTAGGGTTTGGTCATGAAGTTTGTGAAGTGAATTTTCCCTGGTCCATTTACTGTGAAGCTTACTTGCCACTGTCATGCTCCTTGTAGTCTAAATGTGTTTGGACTGGGAATTGGTCTCCGTGATCATGTTTGGTAGTACAACAGTAATGTTTCCTTGGATTGATAGTTGCATACCGCTGATTATCATTTGACTAATGGGCTGATTGGTTAGACACCTCTTGTTGTTTACTGGTATAGGCTAGTTTCTCTGAGTACGATTCTAACTGTAGTCTGGGAGGACAAGCGTTTCTTGCTGCTGATTGTTGTTGCATGCTGGCAGAAAGCAGCGGTTAGCAGAGATGAGGGAAATAGCCAGCAAACCACGTTTTGGCTCCGTGCAGCTGATTTCTGGTTCCGATTATGTAAGGGAGGTCTCACAAGCGCCCGCCGACGTGTGGGTAGTAGTCCATCTTTTCAAAGACGGGTGAGTTTCCAATCTGCATCTCAAGAACCCACCCCACCCCACCCCCTTAGTCTTTGTTTTTTTTGACACACCCATTAGTTTGATAAAGCTTTTGTTGCTAATCTAATAAGACATTTGATCGAAATTATTATATATTGTTACGTTACTGTCAAGTTAATGTTGACTTAATGCTATCAGTTGCCTATCTCACGCTAATGTAAATGATTCAGAATCACATTAGCTTTAGTTGCATTACTCTAACGTGAACTCAATATGAGGACTATAAGTGTTTAGTTCCTGTTAATTTACCATATATGACCTTTTCAACCTAAGCGGAACTTTTTTTTATTAGTCCATAGTGATGATCACTTCCTCGATTCTCTTGCAAGACACGAATTCTTGCCGCGGTTGTGACGCAAATTGTAGACAGAACTCTAATTATATGATTTCGAAACCATTCCTGGGACAAGTGTTGTTCAAGTTCATGTGCGCCCTAAATCAAATGTGGTTTACTTAAAACGATCGACCTACTGCACCAACAGGTTAGCAGAATGCGAGTTGCTGGGGCAGTGCTTGAATCAGCTGGCTACGAAGTACTCAAATACCAAGTTTGTGAAGATCGTATCCACGGACTGCATTAAAAACTATCCTGACAACCTCCTTCCCACTTTGTTAGTTTACAACAGTACRAACGTGAAGGCTAACTTAGTGGGCCTGCGAAGGTTTGGAGGTCCAAAGTGCACTCCTGAAGGTGAATTCTTCAACCAAGCTTTTTCCCTTTACTCCTTGCAATGAGGTCATGTCATGCAAATCCTCACAAARTGSCCTAACCCTYGAWTCTTCGGGCTGATGCAGACGTGGCGCTAGTGCTTAGTCAGGTCGGACCTGTTCTCGGTAACTCTGGTGAGACGGACAGTGATGCGGTCAGGCAGCGGGTCCAGAGAGACTACATTGAAAAAATGGTTTTGCGGCACGCAACGAAAGGAGGAAACAACTCTGACGAAGATTCGTGAATTGCAAAAATCCCGTATTGGTTTTATCATGAGAAGGTGTTGGAAACTGTGCTGAAAGGAAGGTTCGAATCTACTGGAGCAGCAACCCATGCACTTGTTTTTCTCATGACCACAGAGTTTTTAATGCGTGTACGTCTCTCTAAGATCTTGTTTAATATTTTATAGTTGGATTTCTTGTCGTCCTAGTTGTACTGTTAGCAATTTAAGTTAAATTGRGAGAGTACGATCAGACCAAGTTACAGAATGGGCTGTGCTGAATTGGATGGTGCTTGTGTTGCTGTCCTGCTGAACCTTACATGTGTCCACAAACTTAGAGAGCGTGCCGCATGGAAATATTGTACTAAGTTACTGGGTCTAAGTTCTTGCAATTTCAGTTTGGCATTTTGGTGAAAGTAGCTTAACTTAGACTCTGGGCTTGCGTCATACAGAAGTCTTTTCTTGTGTGGGGACTGGCACAGTCAAATCGTACTTAACTTACAATTTAGTAGCAGGAGAAAGTCATGCACAGCCTTGAAGAAGGTGAAGGGTTAGGAGGGTTGGTAAGATTGGGACCACAGTACCAAATACTTGCGATGTGAACTTCCCTAAGACCGTYCCTTTCAAGTTGATTTGCTTGTTTACAATCAAGCTTATACCGGTAATCAGAGGTTATTTTGGATTTGGAGATCATAAAATAAAATGAACACTCTTTGGAGAATTTTTTTGACTTCTGTGAATTTCTGAAATTGAGACTTGAAGATGCCCTTTAGTGCCGAGCGTGCCCATTTTGGTCGTTTTAATTCAAATTTTGGAAATTATTCAAAGCGATTGCTCCACCTCAAAGCAAGGTCTGAATGAAATAGGAAGGCACGGAAATTGTGCATCTTACAAGCTTTGAACCCACATGGAAGAATCTAAGTGAGCTAGGAGGATATTTGAATGGCACAAAATGTTCCATTTGTCCTCATACTCATGTGAAACCAAAGCAAATGATTAATAAAATAAGGTTACATTCCTTCCATGCTCCCAAATTGGGATGAAGTTTAGTTTCTTTGATTTTGTGTATTGTATACCAACTATGACCTGAGTGCGAATTAGTCCAGAAAGGGTGCCATATGCCCTAAAGAGTTAAAGTGTCGTATTAATGCATCCTTGAAATTTCTTCTAAAAGACTCAAATTGGTGACATGAAGCCATAATGTTTTATTACTTCATGTTGTGCCACTTGCAAAGTTAACCCTTAAATGCTTCGATGTCCAAATTTTAGACGATGAATGGAGGACTTACAAGCAATGTTTAGTCCAACTAACTTGTCATTCATCCAATTTAATACTTGAATGTTGATAAGACAACCTTCTTTAATAACCAATTTCATGAAATTGTGGTAAATGATATTTTTGTACAAAGATATAAGCAAGAATGTGAAAAAATTAAAAAAGATTGAGCCACTGAAGGGTTGAAGACATATGATATGAAAAAGATGATTTAAAAAAAATCTACACGAAACAGTGAAATTAAGTTGCCTTTTTCCAAGGAAGTTATTTTTTAAGCCATCAAAATCAACAGATATTCTATAGATATTTCCATTTGTGTAATTAGAGGTTCATGAGTTTCAATTATAGAAATGCCTCATTTAAAAGTAGTGCATTTTTGTACAATAATAATAAATACTTATATAGTGTCAAATATCAAGAAATTAGTGTGGGACAATCTAATTATATATGATGTAATTTGGGAGGTAACAAGATTGGAGAGTGTAAAAGAGATTTCCTTTAAAGTATACTCATCTATGATCATGAGGCAAAAAGAGGCAAACATCTCAGCATGTTGCCACTAGCATAGATCCCAATGCATTGAATGAGAAAAAATCTAAGATCTTTGATCTAATCGATCAAGGAAATATTGTAGCCATTGATGCTTTGGCATACAAGTTTGATATGGAATATGGAATACATATGTCATCTAAAATACATATGGAACATATACTAAATACATATTGGATACATTGTTACGTGTACGTATACGAATTATACTTATATATGTGTTTGGAGGCCAAACAGATGTAATAGAATTACAAATATGGGGTGGGTGGGCATGTCACAAGCAATTGTATCAGCTTCTCAATCAATAGTGAAGTGACATTTATACCTTTTTTATATTTTGGGAAAAATTTGACCACCACTATCTCAATGACACTTGTACCCCACCAATTTCTCACAATGAGACCACAATCAAAAAGTTAGAGTTTCTCACAATGTGCTCAAAAAAGAGGCAGAAATTGCCTTACATATTTTTCTATCTCTAATAACGACTTTCACATCTCATATCTTTAGAAGAGACAAGTGCAAGTCTCAATTGCATTTAGTAGTGGTATTGCGAAAATTTTAATTGAATGCAAAAACTAAAACTTTTTGTGTTTGGGTGTGCTTGAGGGTGTGGTCCTTAGGGTGTTAAAGTTTTGTAACCTAAAACACATTTCTTATAAAATAAAATTCCCAGTTCATTGAATTTTTAGTTCTTGACAAAGGTAATATATATTTTTGTTATGTGCTAATCTTAGAAGCAATCAACCCATTGACCCATTGTAAAAAAGAGGTAACCACTAGTTATGTATAGATGAGTTAGTCATTTTTTTTATATCTGATTTATTATAACAGCCTTAGAAAAATCATGCATCTTAACCCCTTAAGTTCCTTGACTATTTTTTCTCCAAAAACACTCCAAAGTTGCCACTTCTAGTACAAGTACCAATTTTTTTGGAATTTTTTTTTGACACATGTAACCATAGGGTCTTGTATTATGCTTACTTGAGAACATGTGGTAAGAATTTCAGAAATTTTCACCTTGTGGATTGCAAGATATAAGCATTAAATTTCACTAAAATCATTTTTTTGGCCCTGCAAAAAACAGGGCAGCTAAACTTCACGAGCTCAATTTTCTATGAAAAATGTCCAAAATGGTGGTGCTTTGTTGGAATCTTTATCCTAGACAAGTTGTCCACATGCTTGAAAATTTTTAGATCATATGGAATTGTACAACATATAAGAAAAAAATAGTAAGTAGATAGTAGTTGAGAATGATAAAAAATACTAAATCGTTAACAATTTAAATTTGGAATTGAAAAATGCCAATCCCAATGGTTGCAATGTTGTAATAAACAATCTACATTCTATGCTTTTATTTTTTTCCAAAAATATTGAAAATTGAGTAAGATAAAAGATTTGAAAGTTTATTTTAGAGTAGAGAATCCATAATTGCCTACAAACAAAAAAAACTTATAACTTTTGACTCATTGATCAAATTGGAATGATTCAAAGCTTTCAATGTTTAGTCGGGTATTGAAACCTTACAAATTATTGCAATCTCAGAGAAACAAATTTCACTGCTGCCAACTTTGACACCCTCTTGAGGGCTAAAAAATTGGTTATTTTTAATGAAATTTGTTTTACAAGATCATATATATGTTAATAACATTTGAGCCAAATTTCAAGGTCAAAATATTTTAACAAAAAAAGATATTCAAAATCTACCAACATGTGTAGTTGTGAGAAAAACTTCACTGCTGCCAACTTTGATACCCTTCCAAGGGCTAATTTTTTTTTATTTGACATAATTTTTTTTTTCATGGGATCCACTCTATATTGATTATATGTGTGCCAAATTTCAAGGTCATGAGATTCACACACAAAAAGATATTTGAAATCTACCAATTGGTGTCATTGTAAGAAACAATTTCACTACTTCCAACTTTGACACCATCCCAAGGTTAGAAAAATTGGTTTTGTACCATGAATTTCTTTTATAAGATTAAGTCTATGTTGATAATATATGAGCCAAATTTCAAGTTCAAAAAATTTGTCCAACAAAAATTTTGGAAATCTACCAACGTGTGTAGTTCTTCGTTCGAGCAATCCTAGCAGATCCAATAAAACAATTTTTCTTAGAAACAAAAATTTGAAATTGGTTTTCTAGATTTATAAAGACACGGAGAGGGTTTGAATCATTCCTTATTGATTTAAAGGATGAAAGTTATGAGGAGTTAGTTAGATTCTCTCCTCTAAAATAAACTTTGAAGTTGTTTATCTAACCCCTAAAGGACCATTGTTCTTTTGGTGGACAGATGGGATTTCAGGTAGGTATTTATGGTTTCAGTTTTTGTCTTGTTTTTTGAATTTTTTTTTTGAAAATAAGAAAATTGAATAACTTCAGGGGAATATAATTTGCTTTTCAATTGGTGCCCAGGAATATAACTTATGCCTAAATAAGCTCAAAACAAGGAAAAAGGGGCAGCCCATATTTTTTTAAATTTGAATTTCTTAATTAAATTTTTGTTTTTATAGATTATATTTTTGTCTACATGGAAAGCTTGATTTTATTTCATTTGAATTTGTTATGAGAATGGTATGGACAATCTTTTTTGGGGGGCAATTGGAGCATCTTCTTGAAAAAATAACTTGTAGGATTCATTTCCGAATGTACCTACTTCTACTTAACAATTTTTTTAAAGAATAAAAATAAATAAAAATTTGAATTTTTCTTTCTCCTTAGATTCTCAACATAATTCTCCACCATAGACATTTAAAGCTCAAAACCGTGTAGTGCAAAAAATTAAAGATAAGAAGGTGCAAAGTCAAATAATCTAGTCCAGCAATGTGTTGTAAAACTTGTTTTTTTCACTTCAAACAGAAATATCTTGCAATTTGTAGGTCCAAAAATTCTGAAATTTTTTCCACACATCCTCATACTAGTTAGGTGTAAGATCCTACAATTAGATGCGAAAGAGTAGAAATGGCACTTTTGAGTGTTTTTTCATAGAAAAAAGGCCTTGGTCCTTCAGGAGTTAATTGGATGTTGATTTGACGGTTAACCTCTAAAGTCCTTTTGTCCCCTCGGAGGACAATTTGGATTTTGGGTAGGTTCCTGTGACCTTGATTTTCTTTGAAACTTTTTGAATTTTTTTTTGTAATATAGAAAAATTGATTAGCTTTGTGGGAATATAATTTTTATTTCAATTGGTGCCCGGGAGCAAAATTATACCACAAAACCTCAAAAATGAACTCGGCAGGCAACAAATTTTTTTTTGCAAGACCTCAAAATTTAACTTTTAATTTTTTTTTTTTTCTGAAATGATATATTTTTGTCTACATGTGAAGCTTTGATTCATTCTATTTGGACTAGTAATGAGAAAGTTATGGACAATCTTGTTTTTCGGGCAATCTAAGCATCTTCTTGAAAAAAAAACTTATAGGATTCATTTCTAAATGCAGTTTTCACAATTTTTCAAAAAAACTTGTTGGACAAGGTGAAGTTTACTTTCTAGAACAATCTCACCATTGGGATTATTGTGTTTCAATCCCATCTAAGAGCTATTAACCATTTAGTTTTTCTTTCAATCTTGGACCTAATTCTACTTAACAATTTTTTAAAGATTGAAAACCAAATGTTTTATTTATTATTTTTTAAATTCTAGACTTTCAACTTAATTATTCAACATAAAAAAATTTAAATTCAAAGTCTGTAGTGCAAAATGTATTGACAAATGACGGTCAAAGTCATCTGAAGTTGCAAGCCAATGTTCAAAAACGCTTTCTTTTTCAACTTTGAATGCTAATATCTTCCAATCTATTTGGTCAAACTTCATGAAATTTTTACCACATGATCTGTGACAAGTGAAGTACAAGATCCTACGGTTAGATTTTAGGAAAAATTCTTTTTTTGTTTTCTTGGATGAATGCAACAAAAATGGCAGTTTTCAATGGTTTTTGATAGAAAAATGGCCTTGGGACTTTAGGGGTTAAGCACCTCCTAAAGAAGGAATTTGTTGGGTTGGAAACAATACACCAAATCAATAGATGAGAAATGAGGCCTCTTAAGGGCCATTTCAGGCTTGTTCCCCTTCCTGTTTTCAATGCAATGATGGAACGGGAGGTTGCTATAAGAAAGATAATTACAAAAAAAAAAAAAAAAAATCTTGAAATGCAAAAAAGGGTCACTTTTCTTTTCTTTTCAAAAAAACAAAATTTGATGTGGTAATTGCTTCGCCACGTCAGACCATTGCTACAGTGTTAGAAGAACGCAGGAACACAATTGGAAACTTGCAGCCCTCCCTAGGCCTCAAAAAACGGGACCAAGAAAATAAAGGGACTCATTGAGGAAAATTGTAGAACTGTAGATGTTTGAAACATGATGTTCACCCTCTGTAGACTTCAGTAACTATTGATGTATAGCAAAGGTATATATTTATATAGTGTGAAATGTCAATTAATTAGTATGACCCCCCCTTGAAAATACATCCAGTCATAGGAAGTCGTTGCACCTTGCAGGTGCCTCTGTAWAAACGTGGAAACAATCACATGTTTCCTTCCAATGGCAACTGCCAAGAAATCATGACAAATTTATGATAAATCATGATTCATGATACGTGAACAAGACTGACTGAGGTGCAGTGAGCCCTTTTTCTGACTGAAAAAACAAAAAACAAAACAAAAAAAACTTTCATGCAATTGAATAGACTGACCTCCCCCAGTCCAATTCACAGAGAACACTAAAGTTAATTGTAAAGTGTGTGCAATGCCAGACTAAACTTGAGAGTCAAAGTTTGAGAACTGAAATAAAGGATGAAACTCCTTGGAGCACCAAAATTGGGTCTTATGGAGTTTGGTGYTGTGTTTCTTTTGTATAATTCTAATTTAACCCTTTCTGTACTAAGAATTAATGATTTTAAGTCGTAGACTTTGATTAATCGTACTGTAGAAAGTATAATCTAATTGGAAAATTTTATTATATCACTAACTTGAATGAAGATTATTGCATGCATTGGTATAAATAAATAATGAAATGAAGAAACTAAAATCTCCATATGAACTCTTCAAAAAATTAAAAAAAAACATGAGACCCAAATTGGGCTTCTTGGTCATTAAAGGGTTAAACCTTCCTGTAATATCATTTTTACAAATGATGGACGACTCAACTTTATGATTAACACTATTAAATAGCAAAAATAAGCCCAAAATTTAAGAAAACGATGATTGGTCCAAAAGATGGATGAAAGTAGAAATACTGTAAGTGCTTTTAGAAATCTCATTAGTAGAGATCCGTCACCATCTTCGCACTTTCATAAAAGAAAGTGACTCCAAAGCACTGCCTCCAACCCCGCCCACACACACGAATCTCCTCCGCTCAAAATGTCCTACATGGCACCCCTGTCCCATTGGTCCATCTGGACAGCGACCCCTCAACAAACCACCTGGCACGTCCCCACCGAGCTTCGTCCCCCCTGCCCCCGCCCCAAAGTCCGGCCTGCATGAAACTCCACCGCAACAGCAACTTCCAGAACTCTTGCGATACCCACGCGCCTTGGGATTCATCAGCACCTTGGAGTAGGTTGCAAGAAGTTTGGTCGCAAGCGAGCAATCTCATCAAGTAGATTTTTCTCTCCTCACTCTCTGTACCATTGGAAAAATTTCGAGTCCTCGTAGGAAGTTTTGTGTGGGTTTGGAGGTTTGGAGCAGGTTTCTGTGGTGAATTGGAAGTGGCAGACGGGCGGGGGCGGGATGAGAGCCTCGCAGTGGGCCCGGAGAAACAGTTCGAATTTGGCGATGGGGTGCCAACTGTTGTGTGCCAGAGCCGTTGACTCCTGGGGTTTGTGGTTGTAGAATAGGTCTTGGGGATTGTGGGATCTTCAATCACTCTCTTGAGTGTTCCATGATTTCAGGTTGTGAGATCGAAGTAAGTAAGAGGAATGAATTTGTTCTGACTGAGCTCAACTTAGATTGGATGTGACCTTATGCTCGCGCCTGTTCGGTAGAAWTTCATGGAGCACTTCAGATCGGGAGGCATCAGAAGTTATGAAATTTTGAAGTTGTGAAGGTTTGGAAGATTATTGTAGAGAGCAGCTGGAGAATCTGAGAAGAAGAGGGTTTCAGGTGTGGTTCGTTTTGTGCGCTTGCTCCCCGTGGGTTCTTTTTCGCAAGGTCTGTGAAACAGAGTTGTGCGTGAAAGCATTGGTATGCATTTCACTGAGGTGGGAGTTTTTGGCGGACGTGAGAATCCGAGACGAGGAGGGTTAGTAGCTGCGGGGTTTATCTTGTGGTGCTTGGATCCCGTGAGCACTCCCAAGATTGTAGAGCAGTCGTTTAAGGGTGATTCTTTTGGTGCTTGGATCCCCTGAGCGCACACAATGCAAAGTAGGGCGTCGGCGTCGTCCTTGGTAGACGAGGCGAGCTTACCGAACGGCAACGGACCTCACAGCAGTGTTGGTACGCTGCGAAATGGAGGAGCAGGAGGAGGAAAGGCGCTGACACCCAAGCCTGGCAGCAGTTTGGTCAAAGTGTTCTGCGTCTTTCTGTTGCTCTTCATGGGAATCGGGGTGGGTTTGGTGTTCGGTCTCCACTTCCAAGGCGTCTTGAACAGCTCCATGTTGTCGTCATACGTGAACGCCGCGGCAGTGCCGACGTCGCAGCAGCACTACCACCTGCACTTCATGGCTTCCCAGACGCAGACCATGTTGCATGGCATCAGCGACGCGGAGCTACTTTGGAGAGCGTCCATGGTGCCCCAGCGACCGGGACTCCCCGTGCGACGTACACCGAAAGTCGCCTTCATGTTCCTCACAGTGGGGCCGTTGCCGCTGGCGCCTTTATGGGAGAAATTCTTCCGAGGGCAGCAGGAGTTCTACAGCATTTATGTTCATGCGCTGCCCAACTATGAGCCCAACGTCCAACCCTCSTCTGTCTTCTTTGGGCGCCATATCTTGAGCCGGGTTAGTCTCGCACACTCTCTCGCTGTCACCACCCGAATTTGATCAAAATTTTCACAAGTCCTCGTTGTAGATCTTTCGGAATTGTGTTCTTTATCCGGGATCTAGTCTCATCTAAGATCACTCCAGAACGGATCCATTCGATTCATACGAGAATCACTCCAAAACGGTTCCATTCTATTCATAGGAGGATCACTCCAAATCGGATCCATTCGATTCATGCGAGGATCACTCCAAAACATTTCCATTCGATTCATAGGAGGATCACTCCAAAACAAATCCATTCGATTCAAACGAAGATCAGTTCGAAACGTATCCATTCGATTCATTCGAGAATCGGGTTGAAATGGCTTCATTCGATTCTTACGAGGATTCGTTCGAAATGACTCATTCCAGGATCGACTTGATGCTTGAGGTGAGACGGAAACCCTAACTTGGGGATTTGTGCCTTTTTGGTTTGTCTTTTTGCAGGAAGTGAAATGGGGCGACATCACCATGAACGACGCAGAGCGGCGTCTCCTCGCAAATGCACTTCTGGACTTCGAGAACGAACGATTCGTCCTCTTGTCGGAGAGCTGCGCCCCTCTCTGGAACTTCACCTTCACCTACAACTACTTGATGAACTCCAAACAGAGCTTCGTGGGTGCCTTCGACGACCCAGGTCCAGTCGGTCGCGGCCGGTACAACCCAGGCATGRCTCCCGAGGTCAGCCTCGAGCAGTGGCGCAAAGGCGCGCAGTGGTTCGAGGTCAACCGGGAGCTCGCCATCTTCATCATCTCCGACATCTTGTACTACGAGAAGTTCAAGCGGTTTTGCACGGGGATCTGCTACGTGGACGAGCACTACATCCCCACCATGATGTTCGTGGAGTTTAATGCGAAAATCTCGATGAGGAGTGTGACGGCCGTGGACTGGTCGCGAGGGGGGTGGCACCCGGGGAGCTTTGGTAGGAATGATGCGGAGGGGTTTTATAACCGTATTCGGAATCAAAGGAATTGCGTGTACAATGGGGAGCCGGGACATGTGTGCTACTTGTTTGCCAGGAAGTTTAGGCCGGACAGCTTGGAGTCGTTGCTAAGGTTTGCCGCCCTGCGGAAGAAATTGCGCAAGCTKATGTAACAAGGAAACGCTTAGTATGGGGAGTTTCTTTGAATTGCAGGTGGGGAGGAAAGGAACGGAGATCGAAACCCTAAACCCTAGATCCATGCCGCGGAAGGAGAGAATCTTCACCGTTTGGAAACAAGCCATTGTGAAAACRAGCCTACACTTCATCCTTATTCCCTTGCCCTTCATCCTTGATCCCTTGAATCAGAAACTGGAGGGTTAGGTGACAAGCTCTGTTGCACTCTTCTTCATCTTTAATGCTGGATGAATTGGGGTTGAGTTTTACACGTTATCCCTAATCCCTTGCAACGAAGTATTGAGAGGCAAACTCTAATACATCCCCCATGCAACCTTTGCCATTTCCCATTCTTCAACTCAATGAATTGAGTTTTGGCTAGAGAGCTAAGTGGAGGACTGTGGGGAAGTCTCGTTCACCACATTCATTGAGGTGAGGACGGGGAGTGCATCTTGACTCCCTCTAATTTTTCCTTACTTCTTTTAAGGGCTTTATTTATAGGATCTTGGCGTTGTGTAGAATTTGACACTTACGCCGGGATATCATCCTGCCATATCTTTCTTCTCCAGGCTTCATTTTTCTTTGAGGGATAGTTGCAGAGTCGGTATCACGTTAGGCACGCATCCAGTTTCAACAACGACCAGCTGAAGAAGGATATCATAGTCGGAGAGGAGGAAATCCAGCCATATTTATTTTGGGCGGGTTTGTAGAGCTTGTGAGACCGTTTGACTGATCAAAAGGAAGGAGTGATCTAAGACGTGTCTTGCATTCAGGTTAGAGTTCAATAGTAGAGTGCAGTCAACATTTTAGTTTGACCTCGGAATTGAGTAATTTCATCGCAAATGGTCTTGAAGAATTACCAACTTCGGTAGTCCTCGACGTGCGAGCGGAGATGCTGCAAGAGTGTACAGACTTTGACAATAATTTATCAATGAAGGAGTCATGCCCCGACCTGTGCCGTCTATGTGTGTGCCATGGAAGGCTTCTCCTACCYTTCTCTCTCTCTCAAGACCTGTGGGTAAGTTTTTGGGGCATTGCTTAACCCTGCAATGTATTATATTATATCTTGCTCTAAACTKATTTTTTGAGTTCAGAAATTGTGTTTTGTAGTAATTTCATTTTGTGGAGAGCTGAGATCTTACAGGCAAGTGTTGTATTTCAATGTTGCTACCAAATTTGCCTTGGCCTGGCAGGTGAGGATGGCTCTACACAATGAAAATTCTGCCTTTGGGACCTCCTTGATTATGTGCATGTGAGTATGTGACCTTCTCATTGCCTTTTTTTACTGTTCCGGTACGTCTGCAGAACGAATGATAGAACTGGGCTACAGGAACCTGCCCCTCCTTCCAGTCTCCCGCTCGTCCATTTATTGATGAATATCACCTTTCAATTTCGAAACTACTCTCTTTTCTGTTGTTGTTGAATTCTGATAAAGATATGGTAGAGGGACTCATTACTAACCAGCGCCCCATCACCAATCAATAGGGTGTGGTATTTCTGACCAAGGTTGGAATTGATTTCCATTTTCGCCTTGGAATGCATGTGTTTGATTTTTTCAAGGTTTGGACCAATAAGTTCATGACACATTAGTGAGCAAGAAAGTAGGAAGCAATGAGCGGGAAAGTAGTTATTGAATGATCGGAATTGGATGACCCTAGATGTTGATCATGGGTCAAGCCCAACTTCGGCCTTTCAAAATTCATAGTAATTTCATTGTAAGAGATAAAATTACCAAATTTTTTGCAATTTCCATCATTTCCGTCAATGCACCTCTGAAAATATTTGCTTTGCCCAACACTATCCTAGATCATGTCTACAATTGCTTATTTGATTGATTACTAGTCCCTCTAGCATACAGGGATTTCAAAAAGTGAGTCTGTGCTTCAAGTTAGCAACACCCATAATCTTCTCTGTACCCCGTAATTGTCCCCTCTAAAATCTTGGGAAAATCTTTAGAATTGAATAGATGTGATTACAAGGATGTACCAAGGTAGAACCACCTACTTTCAACGAGTGCCCCATAGCCAACCATAGATTGACTTATTTTCAACCGAGGCTAGAATGTGTTCTTTTCTTCTTTTCAAGGTTGGGACTAAAAGCTCATGATACATGTCCCAAAGTAGTGAAAAAGAAAGAAAGAAGCAGTGAGTGGAAAAGTAGTTTTTTAAATGATTGGAATTGGAGGTCCATAGATTGGCTATGCGTCCGGATCACTTTTTGCCTTTTAAAAATTCTTAGAAATTTCAATTCATGCAATAAAATTACCAAAGTTCTTGCAATCCCCATCATTTTTGTCAACATACCTCTAAAAATATTTACCTTGCATTACATTGCTTCACATTTGTCCAAATTCCTTAATTGATCGGTTATAGGTGGTTCTACCTTACATCTAAATTTTAGACCTTGGCATTGGTATTAGGTGCATTTATAGTTGGATCCTTAAAAATTCACAACTTGTACTCATAGTGTCCAATAACACATTTGAAAGTTCTTAGGTATTATTTTTCTCTTGCTAATAGGGTCCAATAATTTGTTTGATGTCTAATAGAAATCACTTTCAAAATCCATAAATTCATGGTTCCATGTGTTGATACCTTATTTAGTTTCACTCCATGTGCCATATGTTGAAAATKAATGGACAAAATCCATCTAGGCAAACATGAATGTTGTATCCTTTGTGTGGTACAATCCAACAAAAAACTTGAARTAAAAAGCAATTAAGGTTGAAAGTAAATGAAACTCAAAGCTAATGAGTGCCCTTAAACTGAGTTATTGAGGTGGGTTTCATACACTGTCTGTGAATTGCCTATGCTTATTTTTTAGCCTCAATGAATTGAATATTTTTATTGCATGTTGTTGTACAATATTTAAACCCACCTCCATTGGTATTGTAAAAAGTTGACTCATGTGTGCTTCAAGAAAATTATATAGAGAGAAAATTGTAGATAATATTAACTTGAATGGAATGTAAAGATTCTTAATGAATCAAAGACTTGAGATTTCATTTACTATCATAGAAGATCTACAGGGAGCAATATGAACCATTGTTGCATCTACTTTGAATAGACTTGAAGATATTTGTCCAATTACACAACTAATTAATTTGAATTTAGCAACCAAAACAATTATTCTCACAACAATTTTTTTGAATCTCTTAAATTAATTCATAAGGGTTGTTTATATTACACTTGTTTGGATTGTAGGTGATTTAATATGACATGACAACAACAAAGTGATAACTAAATTTTGAGTTATTTTGAATTAATACTTTTAGTTGAAATGCATTAATTTACTAATATGTGTGTACATTATATGTATATACATTATGATATATAGTTAGTATGTTAATCATATATGAAAAAATATTGAGCAATGCATTTGATAAAAAAAAAAATTTAACATATTATCAAAACCAAATTGTTCACTTTTAACCCCTAAAGTCCCAACATTGTCCATATGGGGGACAAAATAGATTTTGGGCAGGTTCCTATGAGCTCAATTTCTGGTGAAACTTCTTGAAACTTTTACATAATATAGAAAAACTTATTAGCTTTTTAAAAATATAATTTTTGTTTCAATGAATTCAATTGGTGCCTAGGAACAAAAGTTATGCCACAACAACCTCAAAACAGGCAAGACCGGCTAGCAAAAAAAATCCAAAAATAAATGAAAAAAAAAAATTGATATTTTTTCCTCATTGATTATATTTTTGTCTTAATGGGAATCTTTGATTCCTTCCATTTGGATTAGTAATGAGAAAGTTATGAAGTTTCTTATTTTGTAGGCAATTATAGTATCGTCATGAAAAAAACTTTTCTTCTACTTTGAATGCTAATATCTTTCAATCTATACTATCAAACATCACAAAATTTTTACTACATGATCTGTGAAAAGTGTAGTAGAAGATGCTATAGTTAGATTCTAAAAAAAACATTTTTCTTTTGTTTTTTTGGATAAACGTAGCAATTGTAGCACTTTTGAGTGGTTTTTGACAAAAAAAAATGGCCTTAGGATTTTAGGGATTAAAGATTGTTTGTTTTAAATTGTTTGATTGTTTGTTTGATAGATCTAAAAGGATTTAGCATAAAACAAATAGTGCGTTGCACACTTTAAACAATTTTATCTATTTTGATCATGTCTTATTGTGACTAACTTAAACATAAAATGACCTTGACCTTAAAATTTGCTGCCTAGAAATTAATAATAAATTGTGTATTTTATATGATTTGATTTTTGTGATCCTATCTATTTATAGTGAGTAAGAGAAAAATATCTCTTATATTAAAAAGTGGGTGCATGAAAATAAATATCTTGTTGCAAGAGGGTGTACACTAATCCATAATGTCCAAGACACCAAATTTATTATTGAATAACTTTGAAGTCAATTTCAATTATAATCTTGTCAAATTATTGTTTATAGAATATTTTTAGTCTACTTGGTTTGGAAGTACTTACTTTATTAAAATTATGATTTTTTTTTTTTTTTTTTGACACAAATAAAGGAGACCTTTATTGCAAGGAAAGAATACAAAACGCTCACCTGCAAGCGGCCTGGGCAAGCGAGAGCCAAAGTTAGAACTAAATTACAGTTAGAAGTGTAGGGCGCCCGGACGGAGCGGCGTGAGCCGCTCCATATTGGCGCAAGTAACCTAAGGGGGGTAGAAGACGAACCTGGCCCGGGGGCCACTGAGTCTCCAACGGGGTTGGCCGTCGATCATTTTTGCGGCAACACTGTTGCGGCACCACCTCGATTCGAATCGGATCCTGATGTCTCTTGCACGCCCTGGAAAATTATGACTTTTGAAGAATACAATATGTAGTAAAGGAATAGTATAGTTTGTATACAAGAACTACCCTTAATTAGTAGTTAGCAAAATGTCCCAAAACTTTAGGTCCTTTAGTGTACATTTGTATTTTTGCAATCACTAAGCATTTGCACAAAATAAAAAAAATTCTTGCTACAGTAATCATCGTAGTAAAAATTGTAGTAGTAGGATTGATTTTGCGAGAGATTTCTTAACACTATTGAACACTATATTCATTGGTTTGTAACTTTTTAAAGTCTCAAAATTGCATCATCCAAAAGCAAGTTTGTTTGTTCTATAAATAAGATATATTTATGTTTGTAGAACATGCAATTTTCATATAAGATTTTACAATTTATTTTTATGATGACATTGTGTTAAGTGTAAGATATTTAATGTATTTAAATTGGTCATCTTCAAGTCCTTCAAGTCTCAAATTCATGCAAAATTACTAATGAAACTAAATTAGCAATTGCTAGAAATTATTTTTGTATGTGAAAACCTTGGCATTATTAAATGGGAGGGAATCCATTCCTAATCACCTCCTTTATTATGGCATGGTAGGATGATATATTTCCAATCAATAATAAGGCAATATGATAAAGAATAGGACACTTCTTTAATGAGGTGGTAGTTGGCAATGGAGCACCCTTGATTAGTTCTACAATTTTCTATCAAAGTAATGAAGCACTCTTGATTTCACAACCAACCCAAGGTTGGAATAGGATGACTTATATCACAAGTATGGGAGGAACAAAATCTTCAATTTAAATATTTATGGTAATTATGTTTGCAAAAACAATCTAGAAAAATCTCCAAACCTTCTGCAATCTATTTCTGCATACAAAAAATTTACTCATTGAAGAAACCTGCCTTACAAATACATGCAATGACTTAAATGGTAAAAATGGTTTGTCTCCCTCAACCTTTATCTTGCCTCTATCCTCCACTATTTCACTTACAGATCAAGCTACTACCGTTACATGGGGTTCCATTTACTTACTAGAAAGAAACCAAATGGAAGATCATGTAAAGTTATTAGCTCGATTTGTAAGTGAGTAATTCCCTATAAGATCAATATTGTATCCCAATTTGATATCAACACTTGTGTGTCTTAAGTAGCTGGTTGTTAAGTTCAAAGTATACAAATAGTCATGCTCAATTTTTCATGTTTTCAAAGAAACATTAATATTTTTTCAAAACTTTTAGTGTTGATGAATAGCTTGAAAATRTAATTTTAGTAAACAAGAATTTCAAATTTTGATATCAAATTTTGCAAAATATGACATCTAAATGTAAGTACTAGGATATTTTACTCAAGCCCAAGGTTGTAGGTGACACTACAAACAAATCAAGCGGTTGCAAATGGCCACACAAGCAATGTAGACACCAAAGATAGAGTGATCAAACAATGTGCTTGTGCTCCACCTAGACTCATCCTGACCTTCCCTTATAGTTATCATTTGCTTAGAKTGTTCCATCATTGTTGTTGCAAAATGTAGAGCTTGGAGATGTCACTAAGTGATACGTATTCAAGATAAGAATATAATTCCAATTGTTTAAAGAAATAATATAGAAGAATAACTTTAGTCTTTTCTAAAATCACAATGAGAGCCAATGTATTTTTATAGTAATGCAAAAATACATGCCAATTGGGCATGGCGGAGAGGTACATAAAAACATTAAAGCAAGTATATCAAAATTTTCTCTTGTCATGCTGATTATTTGATTATATTAGTACCTCAAGTACACCATATGTTATTCGCAATTTAAGCACTTCAGTTGCCTAATATTTATATATTTTTGTGCCACATATGTTTCATAGAGGGTCCATTCAATTACATCTTGACACATGGTAACATTCTCTAGAGAATTATTATTTTGCTGTCGATGGTAAGGTAGAACACCTATAACTAACCAAATAAGAAATTTGGACAAATTTGAAGCAATGAAATGCAAGGTAAATATTTTAGAGGTGTATTGATAAAAATAATAAGGATTGCAAAAACTTTGGTAATTTTATACCGCATGAATTGAAATTACTATGAATTTTGAAAGGCAAAAAGTGCTCTTGACTCATAGCTGATCTCTAGACTCTTCCAATTCCGATCATTCAAAAAACTACTTTTCCACTCACTGCTTCCTACTTGTTTTGCACTATTTTGGAACATGTATCATGAACTTTTAGTCCCAACCTTGAAAATATGAAAAAAAAACATTCTAGCCTTGGTTGGAAATAAGTCAATCTATGGTTGGCTATGGGGCACTGGTTGGTAATGGGTGGTTCTACCTTACTAGTAAAGTAGAATATTTATCACTGGCAGTGCAAATCGTTCACACAAGAGCCTTGAAGCTGATCCGGAATTGGGTGGTTCATGCCGAGTAATATGCAAAACGACCTTGTTACTAAATAAAGATATTTCCACTGTAGCTCCGGACCACGGTCGTAGGTGAGACCACGCTGATAGGTCCATCCCCCTGGCCGCGCAAGCGAGGAGAGTTGAGTGCGCAGCGGGCTTCGTCCCCCGCGCTCTGCCTTTGGCTTCCCTTGTGGCCACCACTTGCGTGGATCGCTCCATCCTCGTCGTTGTCGTCGGATCTGCAACTYGGGTAGCTTCCTGCTATCTGTCAAGACAGCTCGCAATTTATTTTCCCTCAAATTATAGTAACAATGGTTCCCACTTTTTGCTTTCGTTCCAGATAGAATCCCCGTCGAGCTTCCCCCAACCCTACTTTCTTGGTTGCCCGCGCAACGGAATATGATTCCTAGTGGCGTGCTTTTGTGTGTGAATCCTGGTTTGGTTTGGTTTCCAATAGGTGGATTGCACGAGGATCCGAGAGATTAGGCYTTGAAACCCTAAGTTGGAAAATTCAGGGGACTGTCGAGAGGTTAGAGATGAAGATTCGGAAGTAGCGAAGCGAGGCCTGGGGAAGGAATTTGAGTTTTTGTGACGAGGATCGTGGTGGCAGGCCAATTGGCAATGCCGAGCGCGTGGCAATTCGGATGGGGGGTGCGGGTGATGTGGGTGTTGGTGCACGCGGTGGGCGTGGGCGGGTTGTTGTTCTTGGACTCGGATTTGTACAGGCACACGATGGCGTATTCATGGTGGGCATGGTGTTACTACCTTCTGTTGTTTGTGGTAGTGATTCAGTACTGCTGCACTGCAGGATCCAACCCCGGGTACTTGGAAGACGTTTTGCGGAAAGACCCTGGGTATGAAGCCCGGGCAAAGTCTGCTTTGGATGGGACTGGTAATAGTAGAAGTGCAAGGGCGTCGTCGCAATCTTCGTTGGTAGCAGCTGAAGCAGGTCGGAGCTCGTCATACTATGGTTCTTTTCCCGAAGTCGCCGGACATTCCGCAGTCTGCTCGCAGTCGTCGGCACGGTTTGCAACGAATGGGAAATCCGGGGGCGGATATTCTGAGGCGAGCCCTTTGTTGCTGAACTCGGCGAATGTGAAGCGCGAGGGGAGCGATGGTCGTCACCTGGTGCGTGCTTCCAACAGCTCCTCGTTGTCGAGTGGCGGAAATGCTGGTGGGAGATGCCTGTACTGCCACTGCTGGCAGCCATTGCGCACTAAGCACTGTCACGACTGCGACAAGTGCGTGCTGCGGTTCGACCACCACTGCGTGTGGCTAGGGACCTGCGTGGGGCAGAGCAACCACCGCAAATTCTGGTGGTACATCTGTTACGAGACTGCGCTCGTGTTGTGGACGATTGTTTGGTATATCACCGCCTTTGGAAGAAGTATCGGCACTACGTCGTTACCGGAGGAGTCTGTGGTGTTGCTGGTGATTCTGGCGCTCATTACCACCGAGTGCTTCCTCATAACCCTATTTCTCTTCCATTCCTTCTTGGCCGTGACCAACCAAACCACGTATGAATTGACGCGGAGACGGCGGATCATTTATCTCAGGTCGCTCCCGGACAAGGTGCACCCGTTTAGCCAAGGCTTTGATGCGAATTTGCATTCGTTCTGCTGTACGCCGAGCTCGGCGTACCCAATCTACGTCTTGCCCAGTGCTGAAGAGTTAGAGCAAATGGCCCGACCCACCTCCTGCTTCAACTGTAAGTACTTCAGCTATTGTTGACTTGGTGGTGGATCACGATTAGGGTTGCAACCTGGTGAGATTTGTAGTAGCGCACAAGCTAAAGGGACCCACTTCTGTAGGTGAAAATCAACTTGCTTGCCTGTGGTAGAGAGAGAGAGAGAGTAATTAGGTTATGTGGAGTTGTCATGTAATATTAATTAAACAGGTTTAGGGTCTTCTAAGATAAGACCTATTCTTTTTATKATTTTGTACTTCTGTATCGGGTGTCCACACCGGACTGATGATGATATTTCACTAATAAGTCAAGTGATTACAGTCCAAGGGGGATATTCAGTCCAGTCGGTTCCAGAAATCGCAAAAGTGATTTTCTTGGATTTTTTGCAGATTGTGGATGATGGATAGGGTGTAGTGCGGACCTCTTGTTTGGACTTGGCTGGTAAGATTGCAGTGATATACTTTACTTCCTTGGCTAGAATACCAGGGTGAAATGAGTTGCCTGTGACTTTGCGTTGTCGTCGAGGATGAAGAGCGATTCAATGTGGCAGTAGCTTCATTTGTAGTTTAAGTAGTCCCCTAAGTGCCAAATGTAAAGCAGATTGTCCACTTTGGAAGGTATTGGTTGATTAAAGGAACTTCCAAATCATTGATTTATATGGTTCCAAAATGTAGGCTACGATTTCCTCTTTCAACTGGTACTCTTTTTATTACCTTCCTTCAAGCTTCTTAATTGATTTTAATTCAAATCCTATACACATGGAAGTATCCACTCTCGTCTATTTGGGCATTGAGGGTTTAAGGTGCCGGTCCTTTCTGTTTCTCCTCTGTCAACTGGTGACCCATACCTCTCACCCTTCCTATCTAGTCAATTCTCATTGAGGGTGCCTCTGAACTACATGCCTATTTCTAGTGGATGTAAAATTCTGGTTCCGAAGATGGCCTCTTTAGCCCATGTCTATTTCCTTTGATTCAATTTCAACTTGTTCAGGATTTGGGCTTGACATACGTCCTGCAGTCTTGTCTTATTTTATTTCCAGGCAGTGGCGCAAACTGTAATGCGGAACTGCGGCTGYACTTACTGGAAGCGGACACTTTCAGCCTCTACTGCTATTCCATCCCGCTCTCTGTTCTACGAATGTCCAGGAGATCGACAGGTGATTCCTTTATTGGAGATTMGGGCATTTTCTTTTCCATCTCTCTGTGGCGATGAAATGGTCTCAATGGTCACAATGGTTTCATAAACTAGGAACTCGAGGTTTACAAGAACCGGCTTCTGGTACACAAGTTTTGTAAATGGTGATAGTGAATTCAGGAGACAAGAGCACTGGGTTTTCATTCTCCCGCGTGCTCTGCGCACTGTCTATTTACTGGCACTCYATTGTTCCCTTTTGTAGTTTCCCCAAGTGTTGTTTTTTCATTTTGCACCCATCGATTGCCTCCTGTTCACAGGCTCGAGTACAATGGTTTCACAAATACCGTGGCCAGTGTGTGGGTTCCACAGATAAAGGAATTCTAGGCTTCATCAGTTCCGAATGTTCGCTGAGTTGTATGAAAACTCATTCGCATTGAAACACTTACTTATGAACTTAGATGTTGTTGTGATGAGAGCACTTGATATCTCGATTTCTCGCCTTGATTCAGGTGCCCAAGTTGATGGGGAGCTTCGTCAGCATCAGTCCAGGTTTTCCGCCAACCAGTCTCACACAGCACACTAATGATGGTAAATAGTGTTACCCATACTAACTATTTTAGAAATGCTATAAGTTTTTAATCTTCATGAATATTTTTACGAAGTGCATGAATCCTAATAGTATGATCATAACATTCTTAACCAGGTGTTGTATCTCCCCCAGGTGGAGGTATAATCCTCCACTATATATACCTGGGGGAGGATTTTTAATTATAATAGAAGTAATTTCATTGGCTAGCTTGGTTGTGAGAGAGTGGGCTGTGAGATTGGAGTGTCCTGATTGGTTGCTGGGGGCCAGATTTTGAAGGAGCTAAAAGGACCCCCCAGTGAAGGTTAAGAATGTTATGTATATTTGGGAAAACTTTGTACCTATAGTTGGTAAAAGTATTCATTAAGAGTAAATACTTATGGATGTTTTAAATCAATTAGTGTAGGTAACACTATTTACCATCATTACAGTACAGTAGTGTAGTGGGTCCTGAGTGTTTTCTTTGCTAAATTGCCAAGCATTTGCTCTCACTTTCTTTACCTTTACCTTTGGCGGAATCCGTCCAGGGAAAGGTGGAACTTGTGATGACCTGGAGTTCTGGACGGGTGTACTGTACTGTACTGTAGCTTGTAATCCTTGTATACAAACCTGGTGTGACCCACCTGGCCTTTTTCTCTGCAGCTTGTCCTTTTTTTTGTGTACGCTGTTCGACAAGGACACAACATCCCTGATAATATCTCCTGTACTTCATGCACTCTCCTTCTTGGTGCTGTACACAAACTTCCGTGCAAGGGTGTGAACTGGAACACTGGACACTGATTTGTCCTGATTGTGTGACACTAATCTATAGTCTACTAAAGTCACACTATTATTTTGAATTATCATGTGACACTAATCTACCAAAGTCACACTATTATTTTGAATCAAGGCAGGAGGTCCATAAAACAACCATCTAAGCACTGAAACTGAATTTTGGGGAGGTCAAACATCTTGAAATATTTATCATTAAATTTTTGTTGAAAGACAAGAGGAAATGACATGTGGCACAAGTTGTTTCATATTTTTTGGAGCTTTGTGGAATTAAGGTAGGAGGTCCAGAAAGTGTCCATCTAAGGGTTGAAGCTCAATTTTGGCAAGGTGAAACTACTTGAAAGAGTTTTCAGTAAATTTTCCTTGAACGACAAGTGGAATTGGCATCTAACCCAAGTCCTTTCATATTTTTTGGAGCTTTGTGGAATTAGTTATGAATTTTTGAAGTTGCAGAAAAGTGCATTTCGATGAGCTCTAAAACTGACCACCTCCTCAAATGTAGACTGCTTGTACATTGGAGAGTGAAAAATGTACCTCCAAAGCCTGATTGGTTTTAGAACGTGCTCCATTTTAGAACATCCTACCTTAGTTATGAAATTTTGAAGTTGAAATGCCATAGGGCTCTAAAAGCGACCAGCTCCTAGAATGTTTACACATTTTTGTACATTGAAGAAAGCAAAATGTACCTTTGGTTCATGTTTGGTTCAAAATGCCTAGTCGAAGTTCGAGCCTCCTACCTTAGTGTAGGTTATGCACTGATTGTCCTAATTGCGTACAAAGTCCCACTATTATTTTGAATTAGTGTAGGTTGAAAAATAGTCGCTATGCACTCCGAATTGTGTAACACTAATTTACCAAAGTTCCCACTATTATTTTGAAGTAGTTTTGGTTGAAAGAAAGTTGCGAGTATCAATTTCCACCCATTTCTACAAAAAAATGAAATCTTTTGTTGACATTAACTCTTGAAGGATGTTGAAGCCAAAAAGTGGTAGATGGATGACTTCATTGTTCAAACAAAGATTGCATCTATTCATCTAATCATTGGAGTATTTTGGTAACTACCTTGGTTATAAGTTTTTTTCTTTTTCTTTTTAAGGGTTACAAATGTAGATGATAAGTTCTAATCTCATTTGTCATTCACTATTGTGACAAATTAGTGTACAAAAGGCGATTCAATTAGTGGAAGAGTTTAAATAGTGTAAATTCTTTTGTAGAATTGTATACTTACTTTAGATGGATTTGATCTGATTAATGTGAATATTTGGATGAAAGTTAGATGACAATAGAACAATGGACGAAATCATAGTGTTTGAGATTCTATGAATATATTGTAAACTACTATATTAGTGTACCTTACAAATTTGCATAATTTTGGAATTAGTGATATTAAATTAACTTGTGTAGTAAATAATAACCTAACCCTTTTAATGTCCAAATTTGTTTACGAATTTTTTTTTTTTTTTTTTCATATCTTAATTCTAATGTGTCGGTCATTCCAATTTCATCTATGATTTTATCAATTTGATTAAGAAAAGAGRTTGTCTTTCAAAGATTTAGGGCATTGTTTGAAAGTCATATGAAGTGCTTAGGGATTAAATGCCTTGTTTCTAAAGAAATTTTGTTTAATCTTGATTTGGTTTATTCCAATAATCTCTCCTAAATTGTAATTCATTTGTTGTGAGATTCAAGGTTCTTTAGTTTTGTTGAAGAAAAATTAGTTAGAAATAGATCCATTACTCTTGTTTTTAAATGACATTTTAGTTTGTCTGGATGAAAGAGACCAAATATTGTTATTTAAATGGTTGAGGCTTATTGAAAAGGTGGATGAAATGCAAGAGTTGATTTTTTTCCCTATAATTTAGACAAATGTCTTATAACATTTCATGAACCTTTTAATTAATTTAAAAAAAATTGAAAATTGAAAAATGTGATTCAGCAAGTGCCTAAAAATATTTTTTTCTTGTACAATTTGTTAAATAATCCCCCAAAAAATTTCATTTGTTCTTAGAAATACTTTTTTCTAGTCCTAACCTTTAGATGTGCTGCCAAATTCTATTCTTACTTGTTGAWTTAAATATTTTTCTAAGAAAAAACTCAGTTAAGCAAATGCCTTCTTTTACTCTTGGAATTTTTTTTCTTTTAACATACAACAAATAATTCCTCGAAATTTTTGGTACTTATTTTTGGAATTATGATATGTCAAATCTACTAGACAGTTGACTATGGTAATTAAGTTTAGAGTATATTAAACTCCAAGGATTTGTTAGACAAAACAGAAAACTAGGCTGACAACCACGAGTGTCAACCAAAATATTGCTTTACAAAAGGCATTAAATAACTATAATTTACAATTCAAAAAATAAAGTAAATTATATTTTTTTTAATATATGATTTTAGACTCATAAAACTAATTCAAAATGTTGATTAACTAATTTTCATAAGACTAATCTACACCTAGTGTAATGTTTATATACTTTTCAAAATACAAGACAACTTTACAAGAAAAACTATTAGATTTCTACCTCAGCAACTTGGGTTATACTGCATTTTTTATTTCAAAATTAGGAACTTAAAAGTGGACGTTTTTGAGAATGTGTTCTTCTACAAGCTTTGCACTTGTTTGCAAAAAGGATTCAAATTTTTTGTCAATGACATAGAGGTCTAATGTAAATTGCCATCCAAAGTGGTGACAACAATTGTGTCATCAGAATGGGAAAAAAATTTGGAATATTTGCATGTTTGCATTTTGCAATGACTTTGTTTTTGTGTTGGCACAGACAAAATTCTTTTAATAAAAATAAAAATTGATACCTCTTCTTTGCAACACAATCATAAACAGTTGTGCACAACAACGCAAAGCCAAGGTAGTCATGTGTTCATGTTGTAGAAGGTGCAACTTTGACTTTTTTTKCTATACAATTTTAGGGGTGAAAATTATATACTTGATTGATTGTATATCTTCATGCAACCATACTAGAATTGTTGATTGTTGTCCTATCTTTCTTAACCATTTTGTTAGATTCTATAAACATGAAGTTTTAAACTTTAACCTCTGCATAAAATTATCTAATAAAGAATTCTAAATTCCATAATCATTTTCTCTTAAGCTGTGAATATAATGAAGAAAAATATTTGTAGCATTAAGTTTTTTTCATATTTTATTTTACTTATTATATTTTCAAAATTCATTCTACATTTAATTATAAGTCTATATGATACAATTCAACAAGTTTATTTTGTTATGACTATGTAGTCTTTTTAATCAAAATTAAATAACTAAGCTTTAGTTATTCTAGTTTAAAACATTATACAAACAAAGAGCCACGCAAAAATGTATAGTTGGTTGTTTCAATCAAACCATAGGGATATGATTGCATAATTGGGTTGGAATTTGATTGGGTTGGAGGTTGGTTGAGTTGATTTTCCTTGGGTGAAATTTTTTAAGTAGTCACAGGAAGGGGATGAGTAGGCATTTATAAATGAAATAGTTTAATTTTCTATTTATAAAAAATGTACATCTTACCTCAACGAACAGGTAGAAAAAGCTCGGGCCACATGCCAAACTATGCTTGAAGAGTCTAGTTGCAAATGCTAGTATTTGTGAAACATGTTCTTCCCAAAGTTTGAAGGAACCAAAGCTTTTCTATATGGAACCACAAATTTAGATTAGGTAATGAAGATTAGGGATGGAGTGGCTCTTGAACAAGGTGAAGTGGCAGGAGGTTGGAATAGTTGCAAGCTACGGTGCACCAATTCCTAGACAAGATCTTTGTGCACTCTTGTGCACTAAAAGTGCACATTATTTTGACAATTTTGACAAAATTTTGATTTTCAAACAATTAAAAAAATGGTAGGAATTCTAATATCAGTAAATTTCATAAGACTAAGTTTTAGACTTATATATAAATAAATAGTAGATTGACGTTTTAATTTGCCAAAAGAAGTGCTATTGAACATCTTAATTTTTGAAACCTCTCTTTTAATAATGCTTTGACCAAACAACGAAAACATTTTGAGGTTTATGAAATATCAATTATATTTCCTCACTTGAATTTTTAATGCAAAGCCTACTTGGGGATTTGAACTCTAAATGTCATCCAAAAGCCAAAATCATCAAAAAAAAAAATTAACTTAGGAAAATAATGAATCAAATTAAAAATATTAGTAGAAAATAGAAAATGATCATGTCATGGTTTTTTATTTTATATGGAATACGATTAGACTAGGACAAAATAGAAGGGGGATAGATTCACAAGAATCAATCGGTTGATGGGCTAGTTCAAGTTCAACTCCTAAATCTAGAAAACGTTCTTGGTTTAGTTCAAAAGGGACAAGGATTTGCTATGTATTATTATTGCAAATTTGGTTAATTGGAAGTAAATTCAAAATTTAATTGGAATTATTAAAAATGGCTAATGAAGAGGAAATTAAGCAAGCAAAGGGTAGAAAATAATTGTTTTTGCTTGTCAAAACTAGAGGTAATCAGATGTAAACTAGCCAACTTAAAGCCTAGGCTACTTTAAGTTCTCAAAAAGAAGACTATGGCTAGTTGAACACTTGAACCCAAATTCTCTTTTAACCTTGCTTTGTGCCTTTGTATTCCATCAAAGGCACTATGGCATTATTTAGAAGACAAGTGAGCAAGATATTAGAAAATGATGTGTGGAAAAAAAAGTCATATTCATGAAGTTTGAGTAGATCAAAATTATAAAACCAAGGTTTGTGAAAAAAAATGACAATAACAAGCTCTTTTATTCATATATAAAGATCAAATATTTGTCAATTAGTTAATGAAAGTAAAGTAATCTTATAACTAGAGACAATGAGACCTAATAAATTTTGATGAAATCACTTTTTACCATCAATATTGGTTCAACTCAAAATTTGGATATATAGGCACTTAAAAGATACATCAATTTTTTTTGCATGGACTTAATACCTCGATCTCTAAATGTTCAAGGGGTCTTATTGCACCATTTATTGATAATTACCTATTCCGATTTGCCAATATGTCTTAGTGCACTTCATTTTGAGTGACACCAACAATTATGATCTCCTAATACTGCACATGTCACTCATCCACAATATTGGCTTCCAACTGGTGTTCATGATATTTTTTAAGTTTTACCATTTAAATTCTTCCAATTCCCATATTAACCCTTTTTTCAAATACCAAATTTGGTTATTTTGTATCTTTTACACATTATAGAAATTTTAATGATTTTTTCACTAATTTTTTGTTGATGTTTTCAAATTACAAACTAGTTTTTTTCCAATTCTATTGGCTATTTCGAAGATAGCCACCATCTTTTTCTGAATATTAACTTCCAACATCAATCAATGCAGGACCTTACAAATTCTTGTTTCTCATGATTCCCTTCACTTAGCTTCCACAAGACGCTAAGCATATCATTTGATGACATGGGACAAAACTCACATTGACATCTAAGCGCTTGGTAGTGATATTATTCATCATTAGTGCTAATTGCCTCTATCGATACCTAATTTCGACTCTATTAGGTCTAAACAATCTTACTTTGGAACTTAGCTAATCACTAAATAGTATGAAATCAAAGATCATCCAATCAATATCAAGGAGTATCCAAGAGTTCTTTATGGTAACATGAAGGCAGCGGTGAGGCTTCATCACCAACCTCAACGCCTATAGCCACTATAGCTTATTATGACACCATTCAAAAATAGATAGAGAGACCACCCGGGAGATCATTCTTTAGCTCTTTGTACTTTCTAAAGGCAATTTTGCAACTTCGTGGATCTTCATGACAACTAAGATACACTTTCCACTTGCTAGAGCACCTGATTTCTATGATTAAGCCTCATATCAAATTCTAAGGCCTCTTCCCATCTGGATAACTTTTAGCTCACAATTCCAATTCCAAGTAAAAAGCCATTTTCATGATCTACTTTTTTTTTAGATTACCGTGAATTGTATCCACTTTTCCGAGCAAGTCATGGTCCTCTAAAGGTCATAATCCTTTAGAAGGTGTAGTTTTCTTGGACTCTATTCCCTTTGTTTGCCCATAACTTCTAGCATATATAGCTAAAATCTTCATGAATCTTAACATTGTGGAAACCTTGTCTTTTCATCAATATGCAATTTAGAGTCCCCCTTGCTCACCAAAGTGGCATGGGCACACTTTGGAGTGCCGGTCATGACATGTTTGAAACAAAAATATATTTACTATAAGGTATGGTTTCTTCAATCTTTTTGATGTTTGCATCAAAGACAAGATGTATGCATCAACTAAAAATGATCAATATAGTCAAATTTTGAGTACATTTATAGATCTCTTTCAAATTGATTTTCAATTTTTCATGCAACTTTCCTTGGAAATTCACCAAAAATATACTTTCTATTTATATCATTTTTGTATGATTGGCTAAAATTGAAATTTCAATTGATTTGTGTAAAATGTCAAAATGGTTTAGGATGAAAACATCAAAAAAAATTCCAAATAGTAAAATTGTGAACTTTGAAAGGGAATTTTGCGTTATGGAGAGACTATTTCATATTGGATTTCAAAATCTTTATATATGACATGCGCATTGGTTTAATGATGCCCATTGGCCATTCAATGACAAGCTTACGCCCTCCACATGCCAATGGGCAACCTCAAAGCTACTATTGAAATTTTTTGACAAACTTTCCAATGCAAGAATCACACGTTGACTTATTGTGTTTTGAACCAATAAAACTGAGCATGATAGATTCATCTACTATTTAAATCTTTTGATGAAATTTCATTATCCTCAAAAAATATAAGGTAGCAACACCCATAACCGTCACTGTACCCATAAGTGTCACTATAGTTCCCTTAAATTGTCTCCAAAGGTACCTTGCCATGCTTAATTGTGGTTGGTGGCCTCTGATTTTTTTAGATTTTGGTGCTAGAATCAAGGCAGATTTACTAGAGTGTGGTTTAGGATGCCCTAGGAAGGTCTACTTTGAAAATTCATAGAAATTAGATGCCTTATCCAAAAATTCTATTTTTTTTTGAAAATTCATGATTTTCAATTGCTAATCTAGAAAAAATATTTTCTGTAGAAAAAAGTGCCTCCAACTCTGTTGAATTGCTTATTTTGACGGTTATGGGTGTTGCTACCTTAAGATATCTTGATGTAATCCCATCTTGAATACTATAGCTCATGGTTGACTGAATGTATACACTTTTTGAATGAGTTAATGCATTTTGTGTATACTTTTGGCATATTTCATCCATGCCCTTAAATGCACATWGTTTAATGAATTGAACCCCGGAGAAGAAAGGTGAATGGACTTTGTTTTGTGGAATTGGGACCTATTGAACTTTTATAAATAAAAAAATTAAAATATTGATTTTAGTTTTATTTTGGTCGTGGCAACAACACAGGGCACAACATTTTGTTTATACCTTAAATTAGGTTGCTTGTTTTTTTGTTTGTTATGGTGGAATGTCTAGAATTATGTGTCTCCGAGCTAAATTCTTAATACCATTGGAAATCTCTCTATGAAGAGGGGTGCATGGATTTGTTTTATGGTGTTTTGATCAATGACAAAAGAGATATTGACTTTGGAAGTGTTTGTGAGTCTAAAAAATTGAAAATTATATCTACTTTTATTTTGATTGTAGCAACAACAAAGGGCACACTACAATACGTACCCGACAACTCAATCGTACCCCCTATTTTGTCATTCCAAAGAAAATTGCAAATTCTATTTTCTATTAATTTTTACATTAATTTTTTGTGATTTGTATGATAATCCCTAAATTTCCAAGGCCATTTTTTTTGTCAAAAACAACTCAAAACAGCCGTTTATGCTGCGTTCGTCCTAGGAAGAAAAAAACATTTTTTTTTCAAAATCAAAACCATAAGACCTTATACTCCGTACTTCACTTGTCTAAAATCATGTGGTAAAAATCCCATGAAGTTTGATTCTACGGATTGAAAGATATGAGCATTCAAAGTTGGAAAAAAGAAGTTTATTAAATTTTGGGTTGCAATTTCAAATGACTTCAACTGCCCTTTGTCGAAAAATTATGCACTAAAGACTTAATAATTAAAAAAAATTTATGTTGAAAAATTGAGTCGAGAGTCTACGATAAAAATTACAAAAAAACACACTTGATTCTCATTCTTTAAAAAATTGTTAAGTAGAAGTAAGTTCAAGATTGGACAAAAAATAAAATCGTTAATAACTCTATGATGGAATTGGAACACAATAACCCCAATGTTAATATTGTTCCAGCGAGCAAATTAACCCTTGTCAAGCAATGTTTTTTGAAAAATTGTGAAAAATGCATTCAGAACTGAAATCTATAAGTTATTTTTTGAAAAAGGTGATCTAATTGCCCAAAAAATAAGATTTTCCATAACTTTCACATACATAGCATATCCAAGTGGAATGAATCAAGCCTCTCCATGTGTAAAACATTACAATCTAAAAAAAAATTAATTTTTTAAATTTTTTTAAATTTTTTTTGTGTGAGATGGTTTTTGCCCGCCACACCTAAAAAAAGGAATTTTTGTGCCATAACTTTTTCTCTCGATCACCGTTTGAAATAAAAATTATTTTTCCATAAACCTAATTTGTTTTCCTATCTCCACAAAAAGTTTCAAAAACTCATGATAAATATTGAAACTATAGGGGCTTGCTTGAAATCCATTTTGTTTCCTCAATGGACACTGGGACTTTAGGGGATAATTTATTGAAAAATATTGATGATGAATGTTGATTGTCTAGAACATTCATCATCAATATGAATATTGATGATGAATGGAGTTCCGTATTTCTATTCATATGAGTTTCATCCAGATAGTGAAGAAAATCCCCACCAACATTCCCAATTGCTAAAAATTTAGGGAGGTGTGTGTTGAATTCCCTATACAAGATGGCATTTAGGGAACTCAAGCGCAATAACTTCTATCCCTCTTTTCACCATGCTTCTTCGACATGTACTTCTTTGATTTGATAGTTTTTTTCACCTTACTACTCTTTTTGAGCCAAAGTGCTTGAAATAGTGAGCTTTGGGGCAAGAACTAGTAGGAGGCTTCATTTCCCTATCTCCATCGATCTTTCAAGATGAAGAGGATAGGAGTAGGGAAGTCCGTGGTAGGGATGCTTTCCCTTTACAATTAGGTTGCCTTATCCCAAGAAAATTACTCTACATGCCATCAAAGTCAACAAAATATTTCTACAAATATTTCCATTTATACACATGGAGGTTCATAAGTCCCAACTACACCGATAACTAATTCAAAAGTATTGCATTCTTGTACAATAATGATAAATATTTATATAGTGTGGAATGTCGAGAAATTAGTGAAGGCCAACCTAATTTCACTATTCAATGTACACTATATAAATATTTATCATTATTGTACAAGAATGCAATACTTTTGAATTAGTTATTAGGGGTAGTCACGGCTCCTTCATGTCCATTCAAATTCTCTGAGAATGGACATGTGGCACCTAATCATTGGTTTTGCGCGGAAGGTGGAGCTGGAATTCCTCAAGAATTGGGAGTGCCGTTTCTTCTCCTGCAGAGATAAAGAAATGACACTTTTAAAGCTTTTCTTGGGGGATTTTTGACCCCTCCTACTCCGCTGCTTTTACCCGTCCCGAAGTTCAGTCTCGTCAACCAATCAGATTGGATGTAGATTTGTACACAATTACCACCACCGAGCTTGGTAGGCAAATTGACTCTCAAGTTTTGGTTCTCCATGCTCGTCACACCAAAAAGGGGTGTCACACCTCCTTCGTGCACAACGGCTTCCCATTGGCTCTTTGTTTCTCTCGCCAATTGTGAATTCTCCGAGAAAATTGAATTCTTCGAGAAGTTGTGACTACCCCTATTGGTGTAGTTGGGACTCATGAACCTCCATGTGTAGGATTGGAAGTATTTGTAGAAATATCTGTTGACTTTGATGGCTTATAGAGTAACTTTCTTGGGATAAGGCAACCTAATTGTAAAGGCAGCCTAATTTCACTATTTAGTGTAGTCAGAAAGGAAGAAACCCTTCTCTTCGTCGAAGTCAAAGATGCGCTTTGCTGCACCGACCATGGCGACGTGTCCACCGACGTCTGAGTTTCGTAGTACGCAACGGCAAAACGAATTCGCGGCGTGGATTCCGAGAATCCCTGTTCACAAATCAGGCTAAATGTAGCAAAGCTTTGAGGCACGATTTTCCTCCACTGTACATTTATAGCCTCAAAAAAAAAATGGGGATACTGAAGATTCTTCTAACAGTCTCCATGCTTTGTTAATTCTCTTCTGTTAAAGCTTTAGCACTCACAACTTCGATTGTCTCACGGTGTTTTCAGTAGAAGTAGTCACACCTTTTCGGAGAAAGTGTGATTTCTCTGAGAATGTATACGTGGCAGTCCGAGAGTTTCCCGTGGAGCACAATTTCTCAGGGAAATTGAAGTGCTGTTTCTTCTCCCACGCATATGAAGAAACGGCGTTCCTCAAAGAAAATTATTGAGGAATTTGCAGATGGTTGGCTGCGCTTGATCTGCAGAGCTCACTTCCATTGTGACAAGTGACTGTTTCTTTGAGGATTGCTCCAAACATAAAAAAGGGTAGTCACACCGTCTCCACCAACACGGGCTTCCTATTGCTTCTTCTTTTCTCTGCTACATTTTTCTCCGACTTCAACGAAATTTGATTCTCGGAGGAGGGGTGACTACCCCTAATGGATCGAATTACGAAACCAACATTCGGCACCATGCCGAGGACGATGTTGTGCTCCTAATCGAATGAGTTTTTTTAATAAGTAAGGGAGAGGCACCTAGTGGCGTCCCCGTACCCAATGCCGTCAAATTCTACAGAGCATAATCATTTCACACTATAAATGTAGGTAGGGAGTACATATCTTATTTCTTTGACCTAAAATAATAAGAAGTCTACAGTACCGCTACATTTACCTTCCAGAATGAATGCATGGCCTAGAAAAGAACGGCATTGGGTACATGGACGCCATTGAATGCCTCTCCCTTAACTCACGTCCAAACTAAGCAAAAACTGCAAAAAATATAGTATGGTATTCATATACAACTGTATCTATATTCATATATAGATGAAACCGGAAGTATATTCCAGGCACATTACAAAGAAGAAACGGCCGAGCCGAGCCGAAGGAGGGGTTAACTTATTCATATTTTTTTTCCCGTTACCAGGAATCAGTTATTTATTGGCAATAAAACTGCTAAATTTAGCCCATTTGGATGGGTCCGGCGCCGCGTTGTCACGCCTGCCKGCCTTTCCCGGTTTCCGTTGCAGTCCACTTGGCAGCTGCACAGATGAGCGATTTTCTGCTCAACTCGCAGCGGGCCCTCCCCCAGTCCCCAATCACCGGCGCCACCGCTCCTCTGTCACCACGTATCCCTTTACATCGATCCTGCTGCAGCTTTTCCCCACCTGCAATACCCAAACTTCCAAAGCCTGCAAGCCTGCACTTCGGCCACTTCCACTGCGCGACCTTGAGCAGCGAATCCAGCAACGCCACCGTCGCGCGCGACTTCTTCAACGCATACCAGCCAAGCGAGGCGACATCAAGCAGTTCAAACGTTCACACKCCCCGAGAATTTCCGRAACTAASTTACTGCTAAGCTTAAT